>PVHX01019715.1:6384-33873 GCA_004024805.1 Geosciurus inauris
GGGGGGGGGGGGGGGGGAGTGTTAATGGTACAAGTTTGGAGTCCCCAGGCTGGAGAAGCTGGATTTCCTAGTTTCAGGAAACAGTGAATTTGCCTGTCTTCTCCCTTTTTGTTCTGTCTGGGCCTCTCAACCAATTGAATGGTGCCTGAGGAGGATCTTCCCTACTTAGTCCACTGACTCACATGCCATTTTCCTCTAAAAACACCCACACAAACACATCCATAAATAATACTTTATTACTAAGTTGACATCTAAAATTAACTATCACAGAGAATCAGCATTTGCACCCTTTCACCGAGTCCCAGCACCCATAAGATGACACAAGGTTGATCCAGTAATGCTTGCACATGCAATGGGTTACATTACAGGAGAGGAACCCAGAGCTTAAGGAACCCAAATGTTTTATAATGAGCAGTAAGCCTGCTGACCTCTGCCCAGAGAGGGAACAAGACATTTTTCCTTCCATTTTATTGGTCAGTAAGCAAACCTATCCTTTGCTGTAGAGGAGGTTCCTATTTCTGTATTCCAAGACTGCAAGCTACGTAAACATCTCTGAAAAGATACATTGGATTACTAGGTTTTCAAAGATAAGCTTGAATGAGATTCTATCATCATTCACTTCCTCTTCTGTTTCCTGTACAGAGATTGTGTAAATTTGCTGCTGTGTCTGTAGTGTTCACTGTTACTCAGACATGAGGAATGCTTTGGGGTTTATGTCTTACGTTGAAATTTTCTTATTAGAAAAAAACGATGAAACTAATTTGGGTCCAATCTGAAAGTGTGCATTTCCAGAAAAAGTGTGAAGATAGATGGTGAATGTTCACAGAACTTGAGCACAAAGAGCTGAAAGCAACTTTAAATGATTATTTAATTTGAATACAGCTTTGCACAGCTTCCATTTTACTTAATCCTCCCTGTTTCCCATAAAGGGAGTGGTGTTGTTTCATAGGTTAATTAATGTGTTTACATATTCATATGGCTTTATATGGTATGTTTCAAGGTGCGGAAGAATCAGCGATGTTGTCCTTCTTTTCCAAATACCAAATTCAGGAGCATCAGCCCAAAGTATCAATGAGCACATTGAGAGATCTACAGTGCCCAGTGCTACAGAGCGGTGAGCTCAGGGGAAAGCCCGAGACGTCCTGCAGTGCCCTGGAGCTCTTGGACTGGCTTGGAGCCGTCTTCTGCAATGTAGACCTGTGGGTATCTGAACTCCCTGGATCTTGTAGGTGTCTGCTTGTTGCGTGTTTTTAATAGCAGTGTAATACTTTGGATTTGATTATGCAGTGGATAAAAATATGTTATCTTTCTTTTTCTTTGTGGCAGAAATAATGAGCCTGATAATTTCATATCAAACTATTGCTGTCCCCAGCCAAGCACAGTGGTGGCCAAAGCTCATTTGTGTACAATCACTGGTTTCATACTTCCAGAGAGGATCTCTGTCCTACTGGAACAGCTGTGGTAAGAGCCCTTCTTATCTTTTGTATCTTCTTATTGGTGTCTTGATGTCATGTTAAGAACAGTCCTAGTGTCTCACATGGCAGTGTCCTTCACACACGTTTCCTCTTTTATCATTGCTTGGGCTCAAAGTATAGTAACATCGTCATCTTAAATGACATAATTAAGATGCTGGTAGGGAAATGTTACTACTGAGTAGTTGTCTTTATGTAAAAAAAAAAAAATGCTTCGGGAAAATAAACAGCTCTTTTTCCTGGTTCTGCTTTCCTGGGCCATTTTGGTGCAGTCCAAATTATATGACTTAAAAACACAGTAACATTCTGTGTGGCAAATTATGATCTATTTTAAGTATTGGAATTCTGCAAAATCTTTTCATTCAGAAAGGGGGTGGGAAAGAGTTGATCATTTCTGAATCCAGATTATGTCTGAGATGTGTTCCAACCTAAAATTCTATGAATCATGAGGCATTAATAAGATTCCAAGTATTTTATAGAATAGTATAGGTTTTTTTCATTTTGGGAGGTACTGTATGAATAAAATGTATATATTGTGTCTGATATGAGGACACTGACATTCCTATTGAAAAGACTAAATTTGAGCATAATCCTCATTAATAAACTTGTCTTCTCAATCTTTACTTTTAAAATGTCTAAGATTTAAGTCTTTAGGGTTTTCTTTTTTAAACCAAACATTCTTTTTCACATTTATTAGTTTAGGACTTTGATTTTCTTCAATAAGAAGGCTGGGTTTCACAAATCTGGTGAATTATTCTGCATTGTTTCAGTGAACAGACTGAGAACAGCACTCTTCATGGGTGGGAAATTATTACACACTCTGTGGTGTTTTTTTGTTCTTTTAATCTTAAATGATCTTCCAGAATAGGAGTGGGAACTGCTTTAGTTTGTTTTATCTATTATATATTAGTTGACCTTTATGGAATTCACAACATAACATCAGGAATTTAATCTGTATCTCTTAATTTTTATAAATTAAAGCAAAAGTCTAAGCTTTGTTAGAACATCGGAAATACCACATATCGTGACTGAATTATTTTTAAATGTGGACATTCCTGAATCTCTGTGTTTGCTAACAGTTATCTTTCTTTTCCAGTCACTACTTTGATGAACCAAAGTTAGCTCCATGGGTTACATTGTCAGTCCAAGGCTTTGCAGACAGCCCTGTTTCATGGAGAGAAAACGAACATGGTTTTCGGAAAGGAGGAGAACATTTATACAACTTCGTGATTTTTAATAATCAGGACTATTGGCTTCAGATGGCTGTTGGGGCAAATGATAATTGTCCACCATAAAAAGTTCAAAATTCAAAATCATGTTTGTTTATGTTTATGCTTGTTTTCAGATTTCTTCATTTATTTGTGTGTTTTGTTTTTTGTGGTACTGGCAATTGGACCCAAGGTGCTCTATCACTGAACGACATCCTCAATCTTTTTTATTTTTTATTTTGAGATAGCTTCTCACTAAGTTCCCCAGGCTGCTCTTGAACTTGAAATCCTCCTTCCTCAGCCTCTTGAGTAGCTGGTATTACAGGAGTGCATACCCACACCCAGCTTCAGATTTCTTAATTGAAAAAGAATTGCGGGACCACTCAGGTCTGTATAATGACAATATTTCTCAAATCAGCATTCTCTAGCATTCTGTTCTGGAATGGGATCCATCTGTAAAAACAGCTGGGCTGGTCATCCTGTGAATCACTCATAGTTGATTTCTTTCCTTCAATATAAGCACAAGTTTGTGGCTTACTACATAGAAGAGCAGGCTGGAATGGTAGGAAGCAGGGGGAACTGAATCATTGGGCAAGGTGTATGCTGTTACTTGTTACAACTTTTTCAGATAATAAAAAGAAATCCTTATATCATCCTTACAAGGGCTGTTCCTTATCATAAGTACTATTCACATATTAACCTCATTAAATTCTCACACCAACCTTATAAGAAAACTGAGGCTACCAAGGTTGTACTGCTGGTAGACCTAAAATTTGATCTCTCCAACCTGGTTCCTAGTGTGCATTCTCACTCTCTCTGGAGTGGGAAGGGATCTATGGATGATATAAAGTATTAGAGGATAAATTGAAAGAATTTTATTTCCAGCAACTTCATTGACAAGGACCAGCTGAAAACAGCAAAAACTGCTGAAATACATATGAAGAACCATTTTTAAAACATATCAATGAGTTGCAAGAGTTCTCAAAAGCAGTTTTTCCCCTCAGTGCTGGGGTTCGAACCTAGAGCTTTGCCCATTCTAGGCAAGCTGCCTACCTCTGAGCCACATCCCAGGCCCTGGTTTTTGTTTTTGTTTTTGTTTGTTTTTAATGGAAGCAGGAACTCAAAATAATTAAGAGCATTGATGCTACTTTCACCCTTGATATATTTGCCAAATGTCAAAATAAACATTTCTTTTTATAACCTGATGAGAGAGAGGGAAGAGAACAGCAAAGCCCAGAGCTGCCTGGGGAAGACAACCACCAGGAGAGCTCAAAATTGAGACCCCAAAAACACAGACTTAGTGTAAAGGCAAACTATGAATAAACCTGTCTGCTGCTCTTACCTCTGCAGCCCCTGGGGCAGCAAGGAAGATGCCTCCTGAGGGACAGCATCTCCCTGAGAATATATTTGAAGTGATAATGGTTTAGTGCCTTCCAGGCAATGCAGAAGCAAAAGTGATTGCCCTTAGAGGAACTCGGAGAGAGATTCAAGGAATATACAGTCCTCATCAAAAATCACAAACACATAAAATAGGCAAGAGCCAGCAGAAAAAAAATGAACAGGAGCAGACCCACAAGGACTTGGAGTTACCAAACACAATATCAAATGTGTTTTATACTTAAATGAGGATTAAAGAGCATGATTTTAAAAATAACCAAGCAGACTGGGAAAAGTGCCAAGTAGAAGTCTTGGAATGAAAAATATCATAATTGAAATTGAAAGTTCAAATGATTGGTTTAATAGTAGACTAGACATCACTGCAGAGAGAATAACAAGAAATAAAGACATTTTCAGACTTGGAAAAGCTGAAAGGCTATTACCTGGGGGTCCACATGATAAGAAAAATTAAACGATGTCCTTCAGTCAGAGGGAAAATGGCTGCGCAAAGGAACGAAGAATACTAGAACTAGAACAACATGAGTAAATACATGATTCATTATTACTTAAGCCTCTTTAAAAATAGTCACTCAAACAAAAATAAAGCATGAGATTTATATGTAAAAGTAAAGTGGATGACCACAAAGGCTTTGGAAGACTAGTAGAGGAGATGCATCCAGTTGTTGGATTCTTTTTTTTTGGTACTAGGGATTGAACTCAGGGGCACTTGATCACTGAGCCACATCCCCAGCCCTATTTTGTGTTTTATGTAGAGACAGGGTCTCACTGAGTTGCTTAGCACCTCGCCGTTGCTGAGGCTGGCTTTGAACTCGCGATTCTCCTGTCTCAGCCTCCCGAAGTGCTGGGATTACAGGCTTGCGCCATCACGCACTTAGTGAGATGCTGTCTCAAAATAAAAAGGGCTGGGGGTGTGGCTCAGTCATTAAGCACCCCTGGGTTCAATCCCTGTTACTAAAAAAAAAAAAAAAAAAAAAAGTGTAGTAAGGTAAAATGTGAAGTATAAACCTAAAGCAATCACAAAAATTACAAGACAAAACCCCTAGCTATTTAGAGAGGTAAAATGGAAGCATAGAAAATACTTGATTAATCCAAAAGAAGACAGGAAAAGAGGCCAAAGGGAATAAGATGAATAAATAGAAAATAAGTAGCAAGATTTTTGTCTAAATACCCTAGTTAAAAGGCAGAGAATATCAGATTGAGTTGAAAAAAATAAGACTCAACTATGTGCTGCCTATGAGAAATGATATTTAAAAAAAATTTTTTTAGTTGTTGATGGACATTTATTTTATTTATTTATATGAGGTGCTGAGACTTGAACCCAGTGCCTCACACATGCTAGGCAAGTGCTCTATCACTGAGCTGCAATGCCAGCCCCAGAAATGGTATTTTGATAATAAAGGTACAAATAGATTAAAAGGATAGGAAAAAGATATACTAACACTTTTAAATGAAAGCTAGAGTGGCTATATTTATTTCAAAATAGGTTTCAGAGCACAGATTCTAACCATAACCGATAGCAGTTCAACTAAAGAAGAAAACAGTTTATGTAATCAATAACAAACTTCGAAATGCATACAGTAAAAACTAATAGAACTGCAAGGAGAAATAGGCAAATGGCAAGTGTCAGATTTTAATACACCTCTCAATAATTAATGAGTACACTGATCACTAAGAATATAAATGATCTGCCCAACAGTATCAACTAACTTGAACTGGTTGATGTTGACAGAACATTTCATCCTATAGCAGCAGTAGTGACAGAATACACATTTTTCTCACGTAAACATGGAATAATTAAGGAGGTAGACTGTACTATAAGTTTATCAAAAACATCTCAAATTCAAAAGTATTCATCATACAGTGAATGTTTTCTGCCCAGAATAGAATTATTAGAAATTACTAACAAAAAGATTGTGAAACCCTGTACCTCAATATTTGGAAACTAACTCAGTAACCTGTAGGTCAAAGGAGAAGTCTAAAGGAAAATTAAAAACTAAAGTGAATAAAAATTTAAAAACGAGCCGGGCGTGGTGGCTCAAGCCTGTAATCTCAGCACTTAGGGAGGCTGAGACAGGAGAATCGTGAGTTCAAAGCCAGCCTCAACAACGGCGAGGCGCTAAGCAACTCAGTGAGACCCTGTCTCTACATTAAAAAAACAAACAAACAAAAAAAAAAAAACCACACACACAAAATAGGGCTGGAGATGTGGCTCAGTGGTCGAGTACCCCTGAGTTCAATCCCTAGTACCAAAAAAAAAAAAAATTTGAAAACAATATTGAAATTGTGGGTTGCCACTAAAGCAGTATTAGACTGCAATTTACAGCATTAAAATACCTATATTAGGAAAAGATCTCAAATAAGCCACCTATCTAAGAAACTAGAAAGATAAAATTAAATCCAAAGTAAGTAGAGCAAAGGTTATAATGAAAAAGTACAGCTCACTGAAATAAAAAACTTCAGAGAAAAATCAATGGATCCAAAAGCTTGTTTGGGAAAATTAAATGAATGACTAGAATCTTCAGCCATATCTATCAGGGAGAAAAGAAACGAGAAACTAATACTGGGAATGAGAAAGGTGATATCATTAAAGATCCCACAGATATAAAAGGATAGTAAAGGACTATTAGAATGGGAATACCTTTATACCAATAAATTCAGCAACATAGAACTTGACAAATTTCTTGAAAGGCACAAGTTAACACAGCTCACTCAAGAAGAAACAGATAACTTTATAACCCTACATCTATTTAAGAAATTTAAATTGTGGTTTAAAACCTTTGTATTAAGGCACTCCAGGTCCAAGTGGCTTCAATGGCTCCGGTTAGAAGAAATAATGCCAGTTTTTTGCAAACTGTTCTGAGAAAATGGAAGAGGACAGACTTTTCCAACTCATTCTGTGAGGCCAAAATCACCCTGGTATTTGTCAAACATGTTACAAGAAAACTACAGGCCAATATTATTCATGAACATACGGTGAAAATTCTAAACGACTGTTTTACAACTTGTGTCCTGCAATATAAGACTGAAGTAATATATCCTGATCAAGTGAGATTTATCCAAGAACACTGGCTTGATTTCACATTCAAAAATTAATCAATGTAACTACTTATACAAATGAACTAAACAAGAATAGTCATATAATCATCCCAATATGGAAAAAGCAGTTGACAAAAAGCTTTCAGGTAAGCAAATTAAGAATAAAAGGAGCTTATTCAATCCGATGAGAAACATCTACAAAATCTTTACAGCTGTCATAACTGTGAAAGACTGAAAATTTCCCCCTTATATGAAGAATGAATTGAGGATGTCTACTCTTACCACTTCTGTTCAACATCTTATTGGAGGTTCTATACTATGCAATTGGGCAAGAAACAATAAATAACATCCAATTGAAATAAAAAATCAACATTTATAATACCATAAAAATATCAATAACTTGGGAATAAATATGACTAAAATGGAGTGAAAACTACAAAATCTTGCTATGATAAAGAAGACATTTGAGAAGATATACTATGTTCATGGGTAAAGAAAGTAGGTGTGTCTGTAAAGAGGCAACATGAGGGATATTCATGGTGATGGAACTGTCCAGTATGTTTACTGTGATTGTCTGTACATGGACCCACACGTAATAAAATGGCATAGAACTAAAACTTCAGAAATCTAATTCAGGTCTGTAGATCATACCAATGTAAATTTCCTGGTTTTAACAATGCTGTAGGTTACACAGGATGTCTCAGTATTATGTTCTCCAACTTCCTCAGATTCTAATTATTTCAAAATAAAAAGCAAAAAATAAAAATGTGTGCTTTTTAGAAATACATAAAGACTAAACCATCCACAAAGAAACAAGGAGAAAGTAAACATGAACCTGGGATGAAAGAGGAAGGACTACTTAGGTGCGTGCCAATTGTCATGATTCACACTTCCTTGTTGAATTAATGAATTCTGTGGGTTTATGACATTTAAATAAATGGAGTCAGTAGGAAAAAACTGGAATCGGTGATAAAAAAAAAAAAGCCTATAGGAGATGGAAGAGGGTAGGGATGGGGTCAATGCCATCAATGCCCAAGGAAGGCAGCAGAAAGGACTGCCTTTTGCATCTTTTTTCAGGCTGGGCTGTCCCTGGAGAAGGTGTATGGCCTGGGGCTGGCCCTGATGGGGATGGCTGTAAACACCAGGGGTAGCCCCTGGGTTGTGAGGTGGCCCCAGAGTTGGGTTCCCTTGCAACCTGTTTTGGTTCCTAACCTCTGGTGGGAAAAAGTTGTGGGGCAGCCCCTCAGGAGCCCCTTAGACAAGAGGATTGTGGTGAGGCAGGTGAAGGGGGAACTTATGGTAAGTTTTCAACAACCTAGCCTCCTCCTCCTAAGGACCCTCCCTCCAAGAATACTTTATGCATCCCCTTCCACCAGAATAGCTATTACCCTGCTCTGGCTATGGCATCCTTTAGTAAACTGATGGAAATATATTTTGTATTTTTCATTTCTACCAAAGCAACTCTACATAGTTTATTTACCATCATACCACCTGCCTGATGGATATCTTGTCCGAGCCAAGGAGCTTTATTTGCAGAGCCATCTGTTATGGACTGAACATTGGTATCACCTTAAAATTCCTATGTTGTAGCCATGATCCCTAATGTGATAATTTTGAAAAGTGGGGTCTTTGGGAATAAAGGTTTAGGTGAGGTCATGAATTGAAGCCCCCATGATGGGATTAAGGTCTCATAAGAGGAGGAGGAGACTAGAGCTTTCTCCACCACATGGAGACAGCAAGAAGGTGGCTATCAAAAAGCCAGGAAGAGGACCCTCACCAGGAGCCTGATTGTGCTGTAGCTTACTGATGGGACTTCCCAGCCTCCAGTATTGTGAGAAATAAATTTATGTTGTTTAAGCTACCTTGTCTACGGCATTTTGTAAGGGCAGCCCAACTGAGAGACTAACACCCCTCCAACAGCATCCTCAGCCAACTTCTCTCCACTGGCCTTTTGCTGGCCCATTCAACCACACCCATCCTTTCTGCCAAAAATTTCCATTGTTGTTTTAGAGTTTATGTAGTTTTATTTTTTGCAGTGCTAGAGGATTGAACCCAGGGCTTTGCATACACTAGGCAAGCACTCTGCCACTGAGCCCCAGATCCCCAGCCCCAGAGTCTTATTTTTCAGAAAAGTTTTATATCTACAGAAAAAATATGAGCAGCTAGTATAGAGTTCCTGTGTACTCCTCCCTACACACACAATTTCTTTTATTAATATGTTAGTATAGTGCATTTGTTAAAATTAAGGAACCAATATTAATATGTTGTTATTAATTTGGGCTCATACTTTATTCAGACTTTCCAACTTTTTCCCTTTTCCTGTTCCAGGATCCCATACAGAACATTACATGACATTTGTCCCTTTGTTTCTGCAGGTGACACTTTCTCAGGCTTTTCTTGTTTTTGATGATCTTGACAATTTTAAAGAGTGCTGGTTAGATATACAGTAGGCTACCTCTTTGTTGGAATCTGATGTTTTTCCTTATGCTTAGGCTATAAGAGGAGGACCACAGAGGTAAAGTACTGTTATCCTTGCATTTTATCAAGGGTACCTAGTCTCAATGTGGTTTATGTCTGCTGATGTTGGCCTTGATCACCTGTTGGAGGTAGTGTTTGTCAGTTTTCTCCACTGTGAAGTTCCTCTTTTCTCTCCCTGTATTGTACTCTTTGGAAGGAAGTCACTCTGTGAAGCTCATACTTAAGGAGTAGGGAGTTATGCTCCCATCCTTCAGGGTGAAATACATACCTTATTCATTTGGAATTCTGCAGGGTGGATTTATCTCATCTTCCTTAGTCATTAATTTATTCAATCATTTATAACAGCATGAACTTGTGCATATTTACATATTCAGTTATAATCCACTATTGCTTTCTTAATTTTATCGCTCAAATTCTTCCATCTTTGGCCATTGGGAAGTGTTTCATTTGGTTCCTGTGCCCCTTTGACATCCTCCATCAATGGGGTGTGTGTGTGTGTGTGTGTGTGTGTGTGTGTGTGTATGTGTGTGTTTCTGGAACTACAAGATACACCAGGCTCATCTTGCCTACTTCCTGCCTCAGCCCTAGAGTCAACCATTCTTCAAGGAGCCCTGGTTCCTTTTATTTATTTATTTATTTAGTACCAGAGATTGAACTCAGGGGCACTCGACCACTGAGGCACATCCCCAGCCCTATTTTGTGTTTTATGTAGAGACAGGGTCTCACTGAGTTGCTTAGCGCCTTGTTGTTGCTGAGGCTGGCTTTGAACTCGCGATTCTCCTGTGTTAGCCTCCCTAAGTGCTGGGATTATGGGCATGTGCCACCGTGCCCGGCTGCCCTGGTTCCTTTTATTGGAGCATGGTATTAGACACCAAGTTCTGGGTGCTAGGGGTGCTCATTGATGCTGTTTGGCAAGTGTTTTTAAACAGCATTGATGCTGTTTGGCAAGTGTTTTTAACAGCCCCAGCCCCTGCTGTCACACTGTGCTCCAATATTACCTCTCCATTCAAGCAAACTTTTCTTATATTTCCCAGTTCTCACCTTGACTTTCCCATCTATGACTTTCTCACCTCCAACCCCAGGCCATTAAATCCCCAGGGGACCAGTCATGCCTATGGAAGGGTGAAGCAACAGGATTGCCAAGTTTGAGGCCGGCCACAGCAACTTCACAAGACTTTCTCAAAAAATAAAAATGGGTTGGAGGGTCTAGCTCAGTGATAGTGCCTCGGGGTTCAATCCTCAGTACAAAAACATAAATATAAATCCCAGGGTTGTCCTCTCCTGCATGGTTCTCCAGCTGGAAGTCACCTCTCTTTTCTCTGACCTCCCAGAACAATCTGTACATTGGTGCAAAGCATGTTTCAGGTTAGAACTTCGCTGTCCCTGTCTTTGTTCTCTTGGTTCTGTCTTGTGGGTGGGCCAGTGTCTCTCGTCACTGACTCCCCTGAGGTCCCAGGCACAATGATTAGGCACTCATGCCTCCAGGGCTGGTTGGGAACTTTATAATACAGTCTTGCGTCTGATAATGAAATTTTGGTTAACAATGGACAGCACATTTGAAGGTAAACCCCCAAATCATGGTGAAACTGAGAAGTCCCTGTTGCCTAGTTACATGGCAGCCACCTCGAGGTCTTAGCACAGTGCCTCACTGGTGTGTCTGTGGGGACACTGGTGAAAACAAACCTACTCCACTGCCACAATTGTACAACATATACACTCATTCACAGTACATAACAATCATAACAATCGTTAATGGCTGTTACTAGTTTATGTATTGACAGTTGTTTGTTTGTTTTGTTTATTTTTAATATTTTTTTAGTTGTTGATAGATCTTTATGTTATTCATTTATTATTTATATGTGGTGCTGAGGATCAAACCCAGTGCCTCACACATGCTAGGCAAGTACTCTACCACTGAGCTACAGCCCCAGCCCCTACAGTTGTTTTGATGGTAATTTTAGAGTGAATTCCTTCTACTTATAAAAGAAAGGTTTTCCATGAAGCAGTGTGCCAAGTTACAATGGCTGCAGCCTCCTGCCACTTGCGTTTACCATGTCTCCATTGCAGCGTTTCTCTTGTGCTTTATTTACTCTTAAGTTGTTCTGACCATCATGCCCTAGGAACAACAGGGTGTGGTGTGTGTGCGCGCATGCACACATACATATACCCCATGTAGCCTAGATGCATAGTAGACTTTTCCATCTGGGCTTGTGGACATATATTCTATGATATTCACACAACAAAATCAACTAACATGTTTCTCAGAATGTGTTCCCTCTGTTACAAAGGCATGACTGTATACTACTGCCCTGGGAAAACTGGCAAGACTGAAATAGCTTCCAACTGCTTTGTTCTTTCTCCTTCAACCTGATGAAGCCCAAGCAGGAAGTTGGGGTGATTTTTGTTTCAGCATGTTTCTGCTGGGAGGAAATGAAGCAATAAGGAATTTAATTCAGGATGTGTCAGTTGAAGTTGGAAATATGATTTATTGCTGCTAATTCTCTAGAATAATCTCAAGTTGATTAGTTCTTTCAAACTATCTATGCCTGCCAATTAGTGCCATGTTAAGCTATTTTCCATTTTAAATTAAAAGTCTGATATAAAAGAGGAGTTTTAAAAGACTAAGTTAATAAATTCATATAAATAGGTAAGTTTATATAAATTCCTATATGAAAAGTAAACCTGAAGAGCGCTTCAAGGAACAAGTGTCAAGAGGTTTCGGGGGTGGGGGTGTGAAATCCTACAGATCACCAAATCAGTTTCCTTAGGTTTGAAACAAGTGAAAAGTAACATAGCAACTGATTTTAAATAATGGTACTAAGCTTCCCTTTCCAGGAGTTAAGATTGTTCTCAGATTCTCTCAGTATAACCTGCCAGGAGTTAGGGACCAGAGAGACTAGTGCGAGTGTGAGTGTATTCTTCAGAGTCCATATTTTAGTCAGCTTTTCCATCACTGTAACCAAAAGACCTGATAAGAACAACGTAGAGGAGGAAAGGTTTATTTTGGCTCATGGTTTCAGAGGTTTAGTGTATGGTCGGCTGACTCCATAGCTCTAGTGTGGAGAGTAGTGACAGAGAATAGGAGAGCATTGACTGAGATTGGGGGTCTCTGATGACTTCATGGCCATGGCACACCTGCTCCCTGGGAATGTTTCTTTCTGTACAAGAGTACAGGATGCCCAGTTGCTATGATGATACCTCGCCCAAAGAGGCTCTGTGCAAAAATCATATCAGCTTCAACCTTGATCTCAGGCACATAGCTCCTGGGAAAAGAGGAATTTTCATGCTAGACAACCACAATGTTTCATTAGCTCTGCTACTGCTGAGCCTGCCTGCTTAACAATGGACCTCCTTGAGCACTAACAAAGCTCCTAACATTGCATATTGCAACTGTGGAAAAGCTGCATGGATGTTTCTAGTTCTGTAATTTTCCTGAGTACAAAGAATAATGCTTGCATAGTTTTTAACCTGATGATGAGACATATATAAATAAAGATTGCTGGCGCAGCTCTTTAGATCTGCTTCTCCATCAGAGAGCAGCACTCCACCTGATCCCAGCTACTTATTTATCTTCATATCTATGTGTATGTGTCTTTATTTTCTAATCCCCCATCACCCCTCACTGGAACCACAAGTTTGGCTGCGCCGGTCACAGCACTCTGGGCCTGAATGAGGCAGAACCTCAAGGTAGAAGGGCATGGTGGAGGAAGGTAACTTGGGACATGATAGCCAGGAAGCAGAGAGAAAGCTGTGCTCACCAGGGACAAAATGTAAGCCTCAAAGGCATACCCCCAGTGAGCTACTTCCTCCAGCCACACTCTACCCTCCTATAGTTACCACCCAGTTAATCCATGATTGGATGATCAGGTTGAAGCTCTCAAAATCTAATCGTCTCACCTCTGATCCTTCTTGCATTGTCTCCCACATTAGCTTTGAGGGACACCTCATATCTAAACCATAACAGTGGATTGGGAAAAAGTGTTTCTGAGGGCAAAGACACTGGTTTCATCTTAAGATATCCAACTAAGGTAGATAGCAGAAGTCAGTGTGACATCTGACAAAATGGCTGGAGGGCAAAGGGGATTATTTTTGTCTCTGATAATCAGAGAAATAATTGTCTTGTTTTCCTCTGGCCCATGATTGGGGTTTTATCTCTCCTTCTGGTGTGTCACCTCTAATTCAGGGTGTTAATTGTATCACAAAGCTGCCCTGTGAGTTAGCTGAGTCTGTTGTGATGGTACTGAGCATCTGGTTTACACTTGAGACAGTTTCTGTGGGACTGTGAGGACGGTAGATTCAATGACCTGGCTTCCTTCTTTGGGGAGAAGATATGTGGGGTGGGGGGCAGTGCTGCCCCTACCCTGACCTTGTTAGCTCTGCCCTCAAGCTGGTGGGGTGACTATGATAGTCAGGCGGAATGAATGTGCTGGAGGAGGTGGAATCCAGTCGGCTGGGCTCCTTCCCCCAGAGGAGTGGCACCTGGGAATGTGCAGGTTCTTGGAGCTACTCTCCTCACCTTTGACCCTCGACACCTGGTCCTCAATACACCAGTTTGGGAAGGCGTTGCTCAACAATTTGGCCAGAACTTCTTGGGAACCATCAAGTTCTAATGATGAATGGAAGCTTATTCTCAGGAGAATGCTCTACTTTATAGGGACAACCATTTCTTCAGTTATTACCCTGTGTGTTTAAGGACTAGTCAGCTGTTCATGTGTTGTGTCTATACAGTGTCCTCATTTTAGGACAGAGGAGACTCTTGGAAATGTGGATGGACTTAGCTGGACTGCCTGCCCTTTTTTCTTTCTCTTGTAAGCTCCATGTTCCTGGTGTTGAAGGAGGGACAGACCACAGCAAGCTGAGTGGCAGGAATTGCCATCAGCAGGGGCAGTCTCGGTGGGAAGACAGCCATGTGAAGAAGTTCAGGGGCTGGAAATCTGGGCCATCATTCTGTGGGCACTGATGTGCTCTTTCTGAGGAGAAATTGAGCACAGGAAAAAAAAAACAACTATATTCCTGCAGACTTCCTTTGTTTCCCTCAACTAATGAGCAATGTTAGTAGGGCTCTTTTCTTTCATTTACAAAGAGCTCACATCTGGCTCCCATTTCAGATAACAATTGGCCGCCTGGAGGCAGCATACTCTGGAAATCTTAGTGATACTTGGCTTTAGGCCACTCTGCCTGATATAGTCACCTGGGGGAGAGACCCAGAAAAGATGTGGAGGCTTGAGAATGTAGGGCAGTCTCTTGGATGTGCAAGCGGCCAGAATTGGTCCTGTTGGTCTCAGGCTTCTAACAGGCCTCCATCTCTTTGTTCCTGTGGGAAAGTTTCAAGCATATAATGCCTTCTGAACTTCCAAAACTTGTCTCTTTTTCTCAACTGGTAAACTTTGCCCCTGTTCCATTCTGAACCCATTCGAAGTTCTCAAAATAAAAGCACAGCCAGTATATTTGATTTCATAATAATAGCTGACATTTCTGAGCATTTGCTGTGCATTCAGACCCAGCATTTGATACACATTTCTTCAGTGAATGCCCACAAAAGACCCTTGAAGCAGGTGTGACTCTCTGCAGATAAAGTGAGAGAAGCCAAGTAATCCTCTCGAATTCTCATGGCTAAGTAAGCAGTCAAAGCAAAATTACTGATTTAAGTTTGATTCTATAGCTGGACACTTTAAATATCAAGGTTTGTTATGTCTCCCAAATGTCTTTAATTCATTAACAAAATGAGATTAGGAAGATGCAAAGAAATTGTTTTAGTTATCTATTATTAGGTAACAAATACCCAAAACTCAGTGGCTTAAAACACCAACAATTTGTTATTTCTTGTGATGCTGCACTTGACCAGTAGATAATTCTCTTTTACGTGATTGTGGATTGGCAGGAAGATCCAAAACAGTCTCATTCCTATGACTGGCAGTTGGTGCTGGTAACCAACTTGATGGTCAACTGGTGTTATTAGCCAGAAGTACCAGTGCTGCTCTGTATGAGCTTCTCTGTGGCTGCATGGGCTTCCTCACAGCGTAGTGACTAAGTTCTAAAAAGGAATGTTCCAGAAAGACATGTCTCATTGTGAAAGTGCTTATGGAGCATCCAGCTGGAATATACTTATTAGTGACACATCAACCAAAGTGTGTCTCATTGCTGAGCATGGGTCCATGTGGGAGACTCTATAAGGGCATGAGTCTTAGGAAGTGTGGTTCATTGGAGGCCACTAAAATAAACCTCTTATAGGGAATATATGCTAATATTTTGTATGGCTGAAAGCATCCTTTTTCCCCCCTCTCAAGCTAATAGCAAAGCTCACTCATTAACATTTTAAACTGAACTTATGGATCTTTGCACATCAGTTGTGAAACTTTGATATTCAGAATGTTGAACTAATCAATCATTGGCTAATTCATTTATGAATTTAATATTCCCTGTTTTCAACATAGTGAGAAGAATGGAAGAGTGATAGATGCTTACTATGTTTTGGAGTTAGCCAGTTGAGGAAAGAGCTATGCCGAAAGCCCTTGGGATTTCCTGCACCCTGACCTGCAAACACCTCTGCTGCATTCACGAGGCCAAGAGGTCTGGAGCTCTGTAGCCTCGTTCTCCTATGTCACATCACTGTTTCCAGGCAAAGGAGCCACTTAAATCTCTCCAAGCATCAAGCATTCTTGGGCACTTGCTGTACTCTCTGCTCGCATCTGGTGGCTTCTGGTCAGCGGGTGGCACACACATTGGGCCTGGCTACTCTTGCAGCAGTCAGGGTCAGCTCTCTGGGACTCCTTCCCAGCACCCCTTGCTAGGGTGGGTACCTCTGATCTGGGGTCTGTGCTCTGTATATCCTGCACTGTCCCTGTTGTAGCAGTTAACATCTTGCATGGAAATGAGCGGCTCATGGGCTATATCCTTCTGCCCTTGGAAGTATTATTTACCAGCAGGCCGGAACAACTTGTCAATCCCCTGACTTTTTTTAATGCGCATGGTGCTGGGGATTGAATCTGGGGCCTTGTGCACGTGAGGCAAGCACTCTACCAACTGAGATATCCCTAGCCCCTCCCTTGCCTTTTCAAATTGTGGTAAAATATACACAACAAGCCAGGTGCAGTGGTGCATGCCTATAATCCCAGCACTTAGGGAGGCTGAGACAGGAGAATCACGAGTTCAAAGCCAGCCTCAGCAACGGCGAGGCGCCAAGCAACTCAGTGAGACCGTAAATAAAACACAAAATAGGGCTGGGGATGTGGCTCAGTGGTCAAGTGCCCCTGAGTTCAATTCCTCATACCAAAAAAAAGAGAGAGAGAGAGAAAAAAAAATACATATATACATGCACACAACAAAATCAACCATTTTAACCTTTTTTAGTGTGCAATTCAGTGGTACATTCACATTTTTGTGCACCCACTACCTACCTATTTCAGAAGTTTTGCAATATCCCAACAGAAATTGTTCCCATGACACACAGTCTCCCTATTTTCCTTTGTCCTAACCTCTGGGAATCTCTATTCTACTTTCTGTATCTATGAATTTGCCTATTGGCTATGGAGACAAATACAATATTTGTTCTTTTCTGACTGACTTTATTCATTTCCAGCTGTCAATCATGCCTTCAAGGTTCATCCGTGTAGTAGCCTGCGTCAGAATTCCCTTCCTTATTAATATGTAGTCTATTGTATGAACATACAGCTAGTGAATCTTTATATCCCCAGCCATTGAAAGCACTCAGTCAATGTTTCATGAACAAATGAATGAATGATGAACACTTGAGGGGCTGTGGCTTGCCTGGGCTAAAATCACTCAGGCACATTTTTCTTTCTGTGCCTGGCTTATTTCACTTAACACAATGTCTTTCAGTCTACCAGTATTATCATGAATGACAGTACTTCGTTCTCTTTTGATGCTGGATTGGAGTGTGCTATTTACCATTGTGCATATATCCCACGTTTTATTTCTCTATTCATCTACTGATGGACAGAGACGGATTCAATATCTTGGCTATTATGAAGTGTGAAGCACAGAATATGGGTGTGCAGATACACCTCCAACACACTGATTGTGTCTCCTTTGGAGATATGTACCATTGTATCCCAATGTGCAAGAATTCCCTTTTCTCCACATCTTAACTAACACTTCTTATCTTTTTTCTTGTTTTATAATAGTCATCCTAATGGTGCAAAGTGAGATCATTGCGATCTTAATTTGGATTTTCTCTAATGACTAGTGATGTTGAGCATTTTTTCATACACTTGGTCATTTGTATGTCTTCTTTTTAGAAAGTCTATTCAGGTCCTTTGCCTATTTTTAAATGGGGTTATTATAATTGTGTGTGGTTTTTGGTTTTACTATTGAGTTGTTTGAGTTTCTTACTTATTTTGGATACTAGCCACTTATGAGAAGTCTGGTTTGCAAATATTTTCTCCCATTCTGTAGAATGTCTCATCACTCTGTTGACCATTTCCTTTGCTGTGCAGAAGCTTCTAAGTTTGATAAAATTCTGTTTTTCTTTTGCTTTTATTGCCTATTTTTGAGGTCACATCCAAAAATTCATTGCCAAGACTGATGTCACTGATATTTTCCCCTATATTTACTTATAGTAGTTTTACAGTTTCAGGTCTTGTATGTAAATCTTTAATCAATCTTGAGTTGATTTTTGCATATGGTATGAGCAATAATTAATCTCATTCTGCATGAGGATATATAGTTTTCTCAGAAACAATTATTGAAAAGTCCTTTCTCCTTTGTATGTTTTGGCATTGTTGTGAAAAATCAACTGATTATAAATGCATGAGTTTATTTCTTGACTCTCTGTTCTCTTTGTTGGTCTATATGCCTGTTTTGACGCTAGTACCATGCTGTTTTGATTACTGTAACTTTATAGTAGATTTTGAAATTAAATAATACAATGTTTCTGGCTTTGTTTTGCTCAAGATTGTTTTATCCACTTAGGGTCCTTTGTGGTTCCACTCAAATAGTTTTTATCTGTTTATGTGGAAAACTGTATTTGGAATTTTGATGGTTTTTAATTGAATTTGTAGATAATTTGGGGTACTTTTGACATTTTTTTAAATATTTTTATTTTGTTGTTGATAGACATTCATTTATTTATATGTGGTGCTGAGAATTGAACCCAGTGCCTCACACATGCCAGGCAAGTGCTCTACCACTGAGCCACAACTCCAGCCCACTTTTGACATTTTAACAACATTGATTCTTTGAGGCTGGAGTTGTGGCTCAGTGGTAGAGTGATTGCCTGGCATGTGTAAGGCCTGGTTTTGATCCTCAGCACCACATAGAAATAAATATATAAAATATCCATTGACAACTAAAAAATACTTTTAAAATATTGATTCTTTGTGTCCATAAATATGGGATATTTTTCCATTTATTTTCATCTTCTTCAATTTCTTTCCTCAATGATTTATAATTTTCATTGTAGAGTTCTTTCACTGCTTTGGTTAAATTTATGCTGAAATATTCTTGTAGCTATTGTAAATGAGATTGCTTTCTTAATTTGGGGAGGTAGTTTATTGTGAGTGTATGGAAATGCAACTGATTTTTATGTGTTTTTATATCCTACAACTTTACTGAATTTGTTTATTAATTCTAACAATTTCATATTCTTAAAAGTTGTCCGTGTATAAGTTTTCTCTGTGTGCATGTCTGCAAACAGAAACAATTTAACTTCTTTCTTTCTTGTTTTGGATGTCTCTTACTTATCTAATTGTCTGATTAGGACTTCCAGGCCTAGATTGAATAGAAGTGGTAAAAGTGGGCATCCTTGTTTTGTTCTTGATTTTAGAGGAAGAACTTTCAACTCTTCACCCATTGTGTAGGATATTAGTGATGGTTTTGTAACACATGGCCTTTGTTGTGCTGAGGTGCCTTCTGTGTCTAATGTGTAGAGAGCTTTTATCATGAAAGAATGTTGAATTTTATTATATAGCTTTTCTGCATTTCTTGAGATTATCATATGGTTTTTGTTTTTCATTCTGTTAAAATGATGTGTCACATTTATTGATTTATTTATGTTAAGCCATTCTTGCATTCCAGGGATAAATTCCACTTGATCATGTGAGTGATTTTTTTTTTAATGTGCTCTTAAATTTGGTTTGCTAGTATTTTGTTGAGGATTTTTGCAGTTATGTTCTTCGGGGATATTGCCTTTAATTTTCTTTACTTGTAATGTCCTTGTCTGGCTTTAGTATCTGGGTAATGTGATGTGGCCTCTTAAAACCAAATGTTTTATCTTTTATCCAAGACATGTTCCTTTTTTGTGTATTGAGGATTGAACTCAAGGACACTCAGCCACTGAGCCACATCCCCAGCCCTATTTTGTATTTTATTTAGAGACAGGGTCTCACTGACTTGCTTAGCACTTTGCTTTTGCTGAGGCTGGCTTTGAACTCACAATCCTCCTGTCTCAGCCTCCTGAGCTGCTGGAATTTCAGGAAATATTTTTTTTTAATAAAAAAAATCATTATCTTTTCCCTCCAAGGCTGGACAAAAGAAATCATGGATTCTGGAGCTAGAGATGTCTGGAGATGTCATTACTAGGCTTCTGGGTGCTTCAAGAATTTTGAAAGTTCATTAGTAGATAGTTCACTATTTTTCCCCTGTGAGATTATCAAAAAGTGATTTTTCACATAACCCATTTGCTCTCAGTCAAAAAGGCTAGGATGTGATTTTAAAACCTCCCCAACCTGAGCTGGGGATTTCCTGGAAAGAACAACTGTGGATACTGCAGTCCCCTAGACCTCCACAGATGCCAGAGAAACAGAAATGGAGCAGTGACAGGTGACCCTGATTCTAGATGCTGGTAGCAGCCTTCACATCTTCAAAGGGGAACCTGCTGATCCTAGAAGTCATCTGACCTAGAAAAGTTTGGCTTCGGGATGCTGAGTGTCTTCTTGGACTTTTCTTTGTGTTTGTGCAGAACCATGTGTGATGTCTAAGGACTGGATTCTGAGGGATTCCTACAGCACAAGAACAAAACACCCAGTTTATCAAATGCTGGGTACACTGTGCACCTGCAAGAATTTGCTTATTGTTATGGTTTAGATATGAAGTGGCTCCCAAAAACTCATTTGTGAGACAATGACATGGATTAACTGGCCAGTAACTGTAGGCAGGTAGGGTGTGGCTGGAGGAGGTAGGTTACTGGAGGAATGCCTATATTTTGTCCCTGGTGAACGAAGCTCTCTCGGCTTCCTGTTGCCATGTCCTGAGCTGCTTTCCTCTGCCATGCCCTTCTGCCGTGGTGTGTTCTTTCACCTTGGGCCCAGAGCTTTGGAGTCGGCTGGCCATGGACTGAACCTCTGAAACTGTGAGCCAAAATAAACTTTTCCTGCTCTTGGTTGTTCTTGTCAGTTCTTTTGGTCACAGCAATCAAGTAGCTGACTCACACACATACTTAGTTGTCCTAAGGACCCCGTGACGTAGGCAGCCAGCACTCTTTCTTTTCAGCAAACTGAGCACTAAGCTCCTCTTTAGCTTTTAGTTCCTAGAGACATTGGTTTAGGTCAATGCTTCCTCAAAGGGATGGTGGGTTCACAAAGAAGCACCTGTGTTCCTTGACTCTGGGCCTGGCTCCATAGAGTCTGAGCCAGCATGTGATGTGTACTTGGATGTACTGAGACAGAAACTTTTACTGTGAACATGGCAGGGGCTGGCTCTTGGCCTGGTCGTGGACACTAACATACACACACACACACATACACACTGTGCAGTTGATGCTTAGGAGGCAGCCTAAGTAAAGGGGACACTGGTGATGTGTATTTCTGACAACAAATGATTCAGAGAAAGAGTAACCATCGCAAGACAAGGGACCAGCAGGTGGAATTCACCTCTGGGCTAGGACCTCCACCCTCAGCAAGCCAGTGGCAGAACCACCTGGATGGTGAGTGGAGAGAAGCCAATCCCCCTCCTAGATCCCTTTCTTGAAGGAAAATGTCCTGCCGCCCTTTTCCAAAGGGCACAGGGAAGCTTTGGCCATAGGGCTGCTTGGACACCTATGGGAGTCAAATCTCCAAATTCCTGCACCTTCCTAGAAGAATTCTTTTTTTAAAATATTTTTTTCAGTTGTTGATGGGCCTTTATTTTGTTTATTTATATGTGGTGCTGAGGATCGAACCCAGTGCCTCACACTTGCTAGGCAAGCACTCTACCACTGAGCTACAACCCCAGTCCCCTAGAAGAGTTCTTGTGACTGACATTGTGTGCCCAATGCCAACATCAAGGAACCAGGGGTGAAGACTCAGCTGCAGGCTAGGTCCCAAAACAAGCATGTGGAGACTTCACATTTCTTTAATGTCTCTTTATGTATAGAGAAGAAGGGGGGGGGGAGCTTTGAAATATCTAGAAACACTTCAGGTAAATTTGTGGGTAAAAATTCCTTTCACAAAAAGCTATTTTTCAAAAGGAAGCAGGATGTCTGTATTCACCAAGATGAGTGTTTTATGTCACTTTAGGATATCCATGAACACTTCTTTGTGTTCGTTTAACCCAGGAAACTGAAGAGATAGAACTGAATGGATTTGCCATATTCCTTCTTTTTGAAGGAGAGCAGCCAGCAAGTTGTTTCTCGGTAACACTCCAAGGCCTGGTGTTTAAATAATACGCAGCCATGTGGAGCCAGTGGACACATGAATTGTTTTTCTAACAACTGCACTTATTGCCAAAAGGGTTAGCTGAGATGACCTGCTCTCTCCTCTAGGGTCTGACGGTAGCGCAGAGCTTTCAAATGCAGCCACTGTCTGCCCTCAGGCATAGTCAAGAAGAAAAAATGTAATTTAAAGCAGCCCAAATCTTATATAAAAACAAGTTCATGGGTAGCAGGAATGGTCCTGCCAGAGAAGGAAAACATCCATTTAAATATTTGATTCATATCCAAATTCACTCCATCAAAGACCTGGCCCCCGCAGCAGTCTGCTGACCCATTTGAGAAATAACACGCACATTTCTGGTGTGCCTGAAAAGTAGGCTCAGCTCCCCAGGCCACCAGAGCCAAAAGCCATAACTGGCTCTGAGTACTGGGCATTGGATTACTCCATCCCAGGATAACACGTGGTCAAGTTCAGCTGAAACTGGAGCTGCTCCAACTGCTGATTTATGCTGGCTTTGGGGCCTCCTCGGTCACAGCCAAATGGGGCCTGAGGTAGTGAGTGGGGATTGGGTGGGGGCTGGGGGGTCCAAGAGAGCTGGGGTCCAGCAGCTTGGCTCTACCCTTCCCCCACTCCTTCCCCCTCCCTTTTCCTTCCTCTTGCTTTCCACCGCTCTCTTTGGATCCTTTGGTGGCAGATTTCCTAATGCTTCTGCCAAAACCCAAGACAGCCAGCGAATAACCAGCTACAGTTTGCAAAGCCATTTCATTTCACGACTGCTATTTTCATTCAGAATTTTCTGGAATCCCAGCTCCCCTTTACTGCTCCCCACCTTCAAGGCACTTGGACCTCTGAGGCCAGCATATGGGAATGACCTGGATCCTCTTCCCCATGTGGAAAGGAGACACAAGGGACTGAGGGAGAGACTCAGGCAGGGAGCACCCCAATGTCCAGCACTGCCCACCCTCAGCTATCTGCCTCAGACACGGGTTGACATTTGTGAACAAGCAAAGTAGGAACAAATGCGAAGTAATAAGACAAACAAATCTCCTCCCTCCCTCCCTGGCCTGCTCATGGGAGGTGCCCAATAAGTGTCAGCTGGATGGAACGGTTGGTTGAAAAGATGGTCTCCCTGACATTCGAACTCCTTAGCTCTCTTTTCATGCTTTGGAAAGGTCAAGTTACTTGTACTTTGTAGACAGCTCCGGGAAAAGCTCCTCCTGATGGTTTTTTAAAAATAAACATTTTGCTGATCAAGAACATTAGAGACAGTTTGTCTCCAATATTCAAATACGCACGTCAAGGAGGAAAACAGACGCTGTGGAAACTGTGCTTTGAAACAATTTGTTTATTTAAATTGTGGTAAATCATACAGCATAAAATTTACAATTTTAAACATTTTTAAGTGCATGGTTCAGTGGCATTAAATATAGTCACAGGGCTGAGGGTGTAGCTCAGTGCTAGCATGCTTGTCTAGCATGTATGAGGCCTGGGTTCAATCCCCAACACTGGAAAAACTGTGTGTATGTGTGTGTGTGTGTGTGTGTGTGTATCTAAGTGAAAGAAACAATTTCTCAATTTAGAAACTATTTTGTGGCTAAGGAAGAAATATTTTGAACTTACTGAATTGACATTTCTGTTCCATTAAGTCACAGGGACAGATCTTCTAGTGTCCCCCTTTAGTACAACCACCACCATGACCAGCTTGCTTCTTTTTTGCTGTTTTATTTTGTTTTGTTTTTGTCTCTGAGGCAAGTTACCAGACCTGAGGGGACAAGAGTCAAGTTGTGTTAGGGTTTGAAATAGTCCCTGGACCCAGGGCTAGACCCAGGGCTGAGGCCTCCCAGATAGCAGGGGCTCCAGTGGCTTGGGACAGCACAAAGCTCTGTGACCCTGTCTTTTTCACTTTCCTTCCCTCAGTTCTTGTTTCTATTCAGTCTTTGACCTGTTCAAGTCTCTCCTGAGCTGGACCTCCACTCACCTCCTGCCCCTTGTGGGCCCCTAGCCTGCCCCCATTTCTTCCCTCTCCATCCCTTTTCCCCACACCTGGCAGCCTGGCTTCATCCCCCTTCCAAAGCTCTTGAGCTCACTGATGACTTCCCAGTGGCCAAATCCAACAGGCCAGTTATGGGCTGAATTGTGTCCCCCTTATATGTTGAAGTCCTCACTCCCAATACCTCAGAATGTGACTGTATTTGGAGATAGGGCTTTATAGATGTTGTTAGGTCAGATCAGGGTCCAGGATCAGGGCAGCTACAAAACGGAGCTGCCAGCCAGACACTGACGTCACCAGTAGACCCGCCTCCTGTCAATCAGCGGGTTTTTCCTGACCTATCCAGGAAGGACTCTGGCCTTCTCTTCCTGCCCTCAAGTCCTCCCCTTCCTGACCTGGCCTTTTGTAATTCTCTCTACATGGAGTCCCAGCGCCATTTCTCCCAGACACACTCTGATGGATGGGAGAATTCAGCCTGAGAGCATATATTCCTATAAAGCCTTGACGAGCGGCTTTAATTCATCTCCTTCTGGTCGTCTAGTCTTTACATAATGGTGCGCGAAACCCAGGAGAGTTCTTGAAACTCCCCCTGCACTGGGGTAGAGGCAAACTCTCTGAACCAGACCAGGAGCCGCTCTCCGTCTCCTCTGACTTCTTAGCTTGCCACCCCCCCACCGTCCGCTCCAGAGGCCTACTTGTAAGTCGCACGTGCGCGTAGGTCTCTGTCCACCCGAGGCCACGTGGATTGGGAAGACGTTCCCAGCCCTCGTGTTAGCCATTCACCGCCGTCCGGGCCCCAGAAAGTTTGCAGGGACGCCTGAATTTTCCGCCTGGCCCCCGTTCTCCCGTGGATGCGAACATTTTAAGGGACGCCTTTTTATGTTCCCACCCACTCCCCGGGACCGCTGAGAAGTCACAGGGAACCCCAACTCTTCTCTAGACCTCAAAACTCCACTGCACTATGGCTTAGATAACGGATCAAAATGGCCTCCAGGGGGAACTTTTGATTTTCAAATCCTCACTGATTTGGCTAATTTTTGTCACCGGATGGGGAAATGGACAGAAGTTCCTTTCATCAAGGCTTTGTTGGAAAGTGTGCTCTTGCCCTCCCTTCTTTCCCATCTGTACTGTCCTCTCAAGTTCTCGCTAAAAGCCCCCTTTCCCATTTGCTCCTCTAGCTCCTTCCTCGTGTGGCCGCCGCTCACAGGCGCTGAGCTGCCTGCCTTGCAGCAGCCCCTCCCCCCGGGCTTACCGCTTTACCTTAGCTCAAGGAAAAAAAGGGGAAAGGAGGTTACTTTACATCTACCTAAGCTCCCCCGCCTCCCCTCACTCTCGGCTTCCCCGAACTGCAACGCCATCTTCCCAGGAGGTGGAGCTGGCCTCAGTCCCAGCGCTGGGGGGCAGAGACAAGGCATTCAGAGGAGCCCGATAGGCTAGCGTGTCCCTGCATCTCCTGCTGCCTCCGTGCCGCTCAGACGGGCTTTGAGTGGAGCCCGCCCACCCCGCATTCCTGCATCTTTCGCTCCGTCCACGTGCCGCTCAGACAGGCTAGCACAACTGCCACAGACCAACAGACTCAAAGCCCACAAGCTCTCTCACTCGGGGTCTGTGAGCTACCAAACCAAACACCCTGCATTTTTTATTTTTATCGGCCGCGTCATTTTTTTTTCTAAGACTCTTTCTTTTCTTAACTTCTATGTACATGGTAACAAAATTGGCACAGATAATGAGCGCTCATCAATTAAACCTAAAATAAAATGAATCCAAATACTTTAATTCACATGATTTAAAAGGTTCAACTTAAATTTAATAAACACAAAGGTTTATAAATTCCTATATAAAGTTTTAAAGGTTTCTACTGTTGCCTAAGTTCAAAAAATTTACAAGGATTGCGTTGAGATATTAACAGAAGGAATGAAAGATTCTAAATATGGTATTTATTGGAAGGAAAGACAATATTTCTGATCAAAAGGTTTACAACTGTAATTAAACAAAAACTTAAAATCTAAATTTTTCTTTGAGAACTAAACTTAATGCAATAACATCAATGTAATTATGGTTCTACTAGTTCTATTTTTATATTAAATGTGTTCATTTCTTTCAGATATACAAACTTTAAAATAGAAAGTTTTAAAAGACCATTATACCAAGCTGATGTTCTCCAAACTGAACTTATATGGTATCAATTTATATCATTTAATGTTTTATAACTGAACCTATCATCAATAAGGCTTTAAGTTACTTTTATGTCAGAGTGATCTTTTAAATAAATGAGGACCTAATCTATTTAATATTCTGCTAAGATTTTGCAAGGAGCCCTGTCTTACCTGAAATAGTTCTGTCTCCCAGCTTACTACAATGGCTTCAATGTAGGCCAGACTCCAGTTCATTTAAAGATATGTTCAAAGGATTAATTTTGTTGTAAAGATTATTAGGACCTCAAACAGGGATATAATATGTAACTCGCCAAAATTTGAGAAAGCTGTTACACAAACTAAATACATTTTTACTGTTGTTAATTTTATTTCATATTTTCCTTAAACTCTATTGCTATTGCCTGTTTACATTTTACAGAGGTACTAATTCGAGAATAAGCAACCCAGATTATTTTAAGATAAATCAGTCACCACCTCTACGGTAGACCTTAAACTTAAAGCCCAGTACCCTTACTTTGTAATTGGTGAGATTGGCTTACTGAGTATTTAAGGTCAAGACTTAAAAACTAAAATTAAATTAAAGGGCCAAGAAAACCAATATTTGGCTCTTGCCCTCTGAGTCAACCTGAATCCAAGGAATGAGGGAACTTCTCTAAGAGGCTCTCTGTACCTCTGGGCTGCAGGACCTCCTGATCAGGAGATTTCTGAGACCATTAGAGAATTAAAGAGCCAATCAAATGCCATACAATGATGAGGAAGGTCACCGGAAAAGGGAACTGTCCCTCATGCTTCCGGGGGAAGCCACATGGTCAGCGCCAGACCTTGACCTATCCTAACGCAGATGGCACTAGCAGAGCAAACAAGCTGCCCTCAAGTTCCTCAAGGATGCCTCCCAGAAGACCAGAAGGTAACTCTTAACAATAGGTAAGAAAAAAAGTCAATTTGACTTGCTTCATCTTAAACATCTAGCAAAACCAAGAACACAGCCATTCCTGGGCATTTAAAATAGTTTAAAGATAGACATCTGTGACATAAAAAACTAAATACTATGTTTACATGCCTTGTCCTCTCCAGCCTTGTTATGAGGACAAATTCTCAACCCTTATACTTTCTACATTTCAGACTGTTCCTCTATGTAGGTTTGAATCATAAATGTAATTCTCA
>PVHX01019716.1:0-33555 GCA_004024805.1 Geosciurus inauris
AACCAAGAAAAGCCCTGGACCAGATGGATTCTCAGCCGAGTTCTACAAGACCTACATAGAAGAACTAACTCCAATACTCCTCAAATTATTCCATGAAATAGAAAGAGAAGGAACCCTTCCAAACTCATTCTATGAGGCTAGTATCACCTTGATCCCAAAACCAGACAGAGACACATCAAAAAAGGAAAACTTCAGACCAGTATCCCTGATGAGTATAAATGCAAAAATTCTCAGTAAAATTTTGGCAAATCGCATACAAAACCACATTAAAAAAATAGTACACCATGATCAAATGGGGTTCATTCCAGGGATGCAAGGTTGGTTCAACATACGGAAATCAATACACATAATCCATCACATCAATAGACTTAAAGACAAGAATCACATGATTCTATCAATTGATGCAGAGAAACCATTTGACAAAATACAGCACCCTTTCATGTTCAAAACACTAGAGAAACTAGGGATAGCAGGAACAAATCTCAACATGGTTAAAGCAATATATGCTCAGACAAAGGCCAATATCATCATAAATGGAGAAAAATTGGAAGCATTCCCTCTAAAAACGGGAACAATACAGGGATGCCTTCTCTCACCACTCTTATTCAATATAGGCCTTGAAACTCTAGCCAGAGCAATCAGACAGATGAAGGAAATTAAAGGGATATGAATAGAAAAACGAGAACTCAAACTATCATTTTTTGCAGACAACATGATTCTATACTTAAAGGATCTAAAAAGTTCCACCAGAAAACTTCTAAAACTGATAAATGAATTCAGCAAATTTGCAGGATATAAAATAAATATACATAAATCAAATGCATTTCTATACATCAGCAATGAGTCCTCTGAAAAAGAATTCAGAAAAACCACTTCATTCGCAATAGCCTCCAAAAAAATAAAATACCTGGGAATCAATCTAACAAGAGAGGTGAATGACCTCTACAGTGAAAATTACAAGAGCCTAAAAAAAGAAATCTAAGAAGATCTTAGAAGATGGAAAGACCTCCCATGTTCCTAGATAGGCAGAATCAATATAATTAAAATGGCCATACTACCCAAAGCGTTATACAGATTCAATGCAATCCCAATTGAAATCCCAGAGTCCTTTCTTATAGAAATAGAAAAGGCAATCATGAAATTCATTTGGAAAAATAAGAGACCCAGAATAGCCAATGCTATCTTGAGCAAGAAGAGTGAAGCAGGAGGCATCAAAATACCAGACCTTAAACTTTACTACAAAGCTATAGTAACAAAAACGGCATGGTACTGGCACCAAAATAGACATGTAGACCAATGGTACAGAATAGAAGAGTAATGCACATAAATACAACTATCTCATACTAGACAAAGGTGCCAAAAACATTCATTGGAGAAATGATAGCCTTTTCAACAAATGGTGCTGGGAAAACTGGAAATCCATTTGCAGCAATATGAAACTTAACTCCTATCTCTCACCATGCACAAAACTCGACTCAAAGTGGGTCAAAGACTTAGGAATTAGACCAGAGATCCTGCGTCTAATTGAGGAGAAAGTAGGCCCAAATCTCCATCATGTTGGATTAGGCCCTGAATTCCTTAACAAGACTCCTATAGCACAAGAAATAAAAGCAAGAATCAATAAATGGGATGGACTTAAACTAAAAAGCTTCTTCTCAGCAAAAGAAACTATCAATGAGGTGAACAGAGAGACTATATTCTGGTTGCAAATTTTTGCCAAATGCACATCAGATAGAGCACTGATCTCCAGGATATATAAAGAACTCAAAAAATTTAACACCAAAAAAACAAACAACCCAATCAATAAATGGGCTAAGGAGTTGAATAGAAACCTTTCAGAAGAAGATATACAATCAATAAATATATATATGAAGAAATGTTCATCATCTCTAGCTATTAGAGAAATGCAAATCAAAACTACGCTCAGATTTCATCTCACCCCAGTCAGAATGGCAGCTATCCAAAGTACCAGCAACAATAAGTGCTGGTGAGGATGCGATGAAAAAGGTACACTCAAACATTGCTGGTAGTACTGCAAATTGGTGCAACCAATCTGGGAAGCAGTTTGGAGATTTCTTAAAAAACTTGGAATGGAACCACCATTTGACCCAGCTATCCCACTCCTTGGCCTATACCCTAAAGATTTAAAAATAGCACACTACAATAAAGTAGTCACCTCAATGTTTATGGCAGCACAATTCACAATTGCAAAACTATGGAAGCAACCCAGATGCCCTTCAATAGATGAATGGATAAAGAAACTGTGGTACATATACACAATGGAATATTATTCAGCAATAAAAGAGAATAAAATTATGGCATTTGCAGGTAAATGGATGGAATTGGAGAACATTATGCTTAGTGAAGTAAGCCAATTCCAAAAAACCAAATGCCGAATGTTCTTTCTGATTAGTGGATGAGGCTACATAAGGGGGATGGAAACGGGAAACACAGCAGAAATGCAGGAACTCTGGATGCAGCAGTGGGGAGGTGGAAGGAAAGGCGAACGGGTACAGTAATGATGGTTGATTGAGAGGGTCATTACTAACCCTGGTGCATGTATAAAGACACAAATGGTGTGACTTTATCTGGTTTGCAACCAGAGAAATGGAAAAACTGAGCTCTGTTTTTGTACTATGACTTGAAATGCATTTAAATATAATAATTAAATTAAAAAAAAAAGAATCCCCAGTACCCAAAAAATAAAAAGAAAAAAAGAAAAAAGAAAAAAAAAGACATTAAGAACATTTTCAATGCAATTTTCAAGAAAAAATTCTCCCATCTCTTAAATGAGGTAGATGTACACATACAAGGGTATACATGACTCCAAATAGACTGGACCAAAAGAAAATTTCTTCAAGATACATTAAAATTAAAATGCCAAACATAATAAATAAGGAATGAATATTAAAAGCTGCAAGAGAGAAACATAGGGTCACATTTAGAGGCAAACTCATAATGCTCATTTATAACTTCTCAATGCACACATTAAAATCAAGAGGGACTGGGATGAGGTAGTCCAAGTACTAAAAGCAAGCAAATGCCAACCATGTTTGCTTTATTTAGCTGAATTCTCTTTCATATTCAATGAAAAAATAAAACCTTTTTATGACAAAAATAAACTACAAGAATACATGACAACCGAACCAGCACTACAAAGAATCCTCACAGATATATTGAACATAGAGGAACCAAAAAACAAAATCTGAAGCTCTCAAATAAATGAGAATCAATTCACAATCAAATATAACCAAAAAAATTAGCACCATACCACAAACATATTCATAATAACACTTAATATAAATGGGCTCGATTCCAATTAAAAGACATAGACTAGCAGAATATATCCCAAAACAAGAGATTGTTTCTTGCTGTTGGCAAGAGACTCATCTCATAGGCAAAGATGCTCACAGGATGCAGGTTCAAATATTAAAAAAGTATTCCACACAAATGGAGTTCAAAAACAAGCTAAAGGAGTTGTCCTTATATCTGACAGAGCTGACTGTAGGCAAAAATTAGTCAGAAGAAACAAAGAAGGCTATTACATCCTAGTAAAGAGAAAAATCCACTAAGAAGATATAACAATAATAAATAAATATGTCCCACATATCAATGTAACAAGTTACATTAAAAAAAATTTCACTCTTCAATGTTAAATCCTAGGTAGATCCCAATACAGTAAGACTGGATGAATTTAATAACCCTTATACCAATATACAGATCATCAAAGCATATAATCAATAAAAATATATATAATCTAAATAATGCTATAAATCAAATGGATCTAATAAACATTTACAGAATATTTCATCCTGAAACTGCTGAATCCACCTTCTCAGCAGCTGAGGAAACCTTTTCCAAAATAGACCATATTCTAGATCACAGTACAAGTCTTAGTAAACATAAAATGACTGATGTAATCCCATGAATTCTAGCATAACATAAGGAAATAAAACTAGAAATGAACAGCAAGAAAAATAACAGAAGTACATGAAAACATGGAAATTAAATAATACTCTGAAATTAAGAAATGAAAGAAGAAACAAATTCTTAGAAACAAATGAAAAAAAGATACATCATATTAAAACTTTTGGGGAAGTATGGAAGCAGAACTAAGAGTAAAATTCATTGCTTTAAGTGCAATTTTAAATTTTATATTAAGCAACAGAGAAATCCTAAGTAAATAAGCTTATACTCTACCTCAAAGTCTTAGAAAAATAATTAAATAACTCCAGTAAGTAAAAGACAAGAAATAACAAGAAGCAGAGCTGAAATTAATGAAATTGAGAATTAAAAAATACACAGGATCAAAGTAACAGAGTTGGCTCTTCAAAAAGGCAAATAAGATCAACAAACCCTTAGCCAAACTAACCAAAAAAAGAAAAACCCCAAATCAACAATATTCGAGCTGAAAAGGGAGATATTACCACAGACACTTCTCTCTGGATTTCAGAAAATTTGTATTCCATTGAAATGTAAACCTGAAAGACATTGACAGATTTCTAAACATATATCATCTGCCCAAACTGAAACAGGAAGATATAGAAAGCCAAAATAGACCAATATCAGTAGTAATATTGAAACAGCAATTAAAAGCCTTCCAACAAAGAAAAGCCCAGGACCAGATGGTTTCTCAGCAGGGTTCTACCAAACCTTTAAAGAAGAACTAACCCCAGGCTTTCTCAAATTATTCCATGAAATTAAAAGAGAATGACACTCTCTAAAACTTTCTATAAAGCCAGTATAACCCTGATTCCAATACCATAGACCAATCTAGAAAAGTACAGACCAAATCTCTGATGACATAGATGCAAAAATCCTTAACAAAATATCAGCAAATTGTATTAAAAAACATACTAAAAAGATAATATACCATGATCAAATGGGTTCATCCCAGGGATGCTAGATCAACAAATGCAAGTCAATAAATGTAACTCACCATTTACATAGAATTCAGAATAAGAATCATATGATCATCTCAATAGATGCAGAAAAAGTCCTTGATAAAATATAGCAATGATTCATGTTAAACACACTGCAGAAACTAGGAATAGAAGGATATTACTTCAACATTATAGAGGCTATACACAATAAACCCACAACCAACATCATACTTAATAGAGAAACACTGAAATCTTTTCCTCTAAAATCAGGAATAATCAAGGATGTCCACTTTAATCACTTCTATTCAATATAGTTCTTGAAATTAGCTAGATCAATTAGGGAAGAAAAGGAAATTAAAGGAATACAAATAGAAAAACAAATCAGCCTATCTGTTTGCTGATGACATGATCCTGAATCTAAAAGACCAAAAATGAAAAAACAGCAAAACCAAAAACCCTCTACTAGAGTACTTCCAGAGCTGATAAATGAATTTAGCAAAGTAGCAGATAAAAGATCAATACTTATCAATAAATGGTTTTCCTATACTTCAATGGTGATTCAACTGAGAATGAAATCAGGAGACTCACTCCTTCACAATAGCCTTACAAGTGAAAGAAAGAAAGATGGGCGTGTGGTGCAGGCCTGTAATTCCAGCACTTTGGGAGCCTGAGCCAGGAGAATCACGAGGAGCTAAGCAACTCAGTGAGACCCTGTCTCTACATAAAACACAAAATAGGGCTGGAGATGTGGCTCAGTGGCCCAGTAACCCTGAGTTCAATCCCTGGTACCAAAAAAAAAAAAAAATCAAGCAAGCAAACAAACAAACCTGGGAATTAACCAAGACTATAGAATTCTGGAGAAAGAAATAAAAGATGACTTCAGAAGATGAAAAGACCTCCTTTGTTCTTGTATAGGCAGAATAATATAATCAAAACAGCCATATGACCAAAATCAATATACACATTCAATCAATATACACATTATCTCCTTCAAAATAGAAATGACACAGAACAATTAAAAACAGTCCCACAACTCACTCAGAATAATGAGAGACCTGGAATAGCCAAAGCACTGCTGGGCAAGAAAGGTGATGCAGGAGGCATCACAATACCCAATCTCAAATTATACTACAGAACTATAGTAGTAAAAATATCATGGTATTGGAATCAAAATAGACATAAAAACCAATGGAATAGAATGGAAGGCGAAAACAAAAAAACAAATTTATATAGCTATCAGATACTTGACAAGGATGTCAAGGATATACATTGGAGAAAGACAGCCTTTTAACAAATGGTGCTAGGGAAACTGGATATCTATATTAATTTTGATCCTTATCTTTCACTCTGCACAAACGTAGAGTCAAAATATTTCTAAGACTTATAAATTAGACCAGAAACCTTGCATCTACTAGAAGAAAACACAGGGTTAACACTCCATCATATAGGTGCAGATCCTGACTTTCTCAACAATTATCCTAAAGCTCAAGAAATAAAATCAAGAATCAATAAGTGTGATGGAATCAAATTTATAAGCTTTTGAACATCAAAGGAAAAAAATGAGTGAAGAGAGTGACTATGGAATGGGAGAAAATCTTTGCCAGCTGTTCCTCTGATAGGGGACTAATATCTGGAATGTATAAAGAATTCAAGAAAGAAAACAAATAGCTCAATTAATAAATGGGCGAAAGATCTAAACAGAAACTTCTCAAAAGAAGAAAAAAATGGCCAAGAAATATATAAAAAAAAAGTTTGACATCTCTATCAGTTAGGGAAAAGCAAATAAAAACTACACTAAGATTTCATCTCACTTTAGTCAGAATGGTGATTACCAAGAAAACAAATAATAGTAAATACTGGCAAGGATGTAGAGAAAAAGGAATCTCTTATATTGTTGTGGGACTGCAAATTAGTACAACCATACTGGAAAGCAGTGTAGAGATTCCTCCAAAAACCAGCAATGGAACCACCATATGACTAAACTATTCTACTTTGGTATTTATCCAAAAGATCTTAAATTAGCATTCCATAGCAATACAACCATGTCAGTGTTTGTAGCAGTACCATTCATAATAATCAAATTATGTAATCAACCCAGATGCCTGTAAATAGATTGAATGGATTAAGAAAATGTGGTGTATATATATATATACACACACAAAGGAATTTTACTCAGCCACAAAGAAGAATGAAACGATGGCATTAACCAGTAAATGAATGTAAATGGAGAAAATCATACTAAAGGAAATAAGCCAGACTCAGAAAACCAAAGGTCAAATATTTTCTCTCCTATGTGTAAACTAGAGCAAAAAAAAAAAAAAAAAAAAAAAAAAAAAGGAAAGGTGGCAGCAGTTGGGTTGGGGTCAGATATCATAAAGATACAGGAAGGATCAGTAGAGTAGAAAAAGGAGGATGAGTGAAGGAGGAAGGAAAGGCAAGGGGAGGAAAAATGGAAGGAATTTAACAAAATCATGCTATATTCATATATAAAAAATGCCAAAGGGAATTTCACTTTTATTTACATGTAAGAGAAAGGAAGTTTAAGAGAGGAGAAAGAATATGAAGAGAAAGGAGGGGAGGAAAAGATGGGGAAATGGGTCTTGAAATCAAATTCCTTGCATGTATGATTTGGTCAAAATGAATCAAATTACTAAGCATGATTATGGTGTTCTAATAAAAATATTTTTTAAAATCTATGAGTACTTGTGAATGGTATGTATTGAATTCTTTATTTGGTATAGATTTTTGTGTATGTCTATAAAAACTATTTGTTCAAATCTTTTATATTATTATATAGTTTTTTATTTGGGGTTAATAGTAAAGATAAATATGTTTAAGCCTTCTAAGTTGATGTAGACCTTTCTTTTACATATTTTTTAATGAAACTCGTGGTATATTTACACATGCACATAACATAGTTTGGTCGATTTTATCACACAGTTCTTACCCTTTGCCATCCTTTCTTCCCCCACATTGACTCCATCCCTCTACTGTACTATTGTACCTTCTATTTTCATGAGATTTTTGTTCCCGCTTTTTTTTCCATATTCAATTTATTTATTTGTTATATTTAGTTTACAAGATATCAGAGAGCTATTTGATTCATTGTACACAGATGGAGGATAACATTTCATTTCTCTGATTGTAAGTGATACAGAATCACAACATACATGCAGTCATACATAAAGCTAGGGCTATGATGGCCATCATACTCCACCACCTTTACTGTCCCCATGCTCCCTCCCCCTTTACACCCCTGTGAACAGAGCTCCCCCATTGTTCCCATGTCCTTCCCCACATTATGGGTCAGCATCCACTTATCAATGAGTACATTTGACATTTGGTTTTCTGAGATTGGCTTACTTCACTTAGCATGATATTCTCCAACCCCGTCTATTTACCTGCAAATGCAACAATTTTATTCTCTTTTATTGCTGAGTAATATTCCATGTGTATATATACCACAGCTTCTTTATCCAGTCATCTATCAAAGGGCATCTAGGTTGGTTCCACAGTTTAGCTATTGTGAATTGAGCTGCTATAAACATTGAAGTGGCTGCGTCACTGTAGTATGCTGTTTAAGTCTTCTGGGTATAGACCGAGGAGTGGGATAGCAGGCTCAAATGGTGGTTGCATTCCAAGTTTTCTAAGGAATCTCCATACTGTTTTCCAGATTGGTTGTACCAATTTGCAGTTCCACCAACAACGTGCGAGTGTGCCTTTGTTTTCCACCAACAATGTGTGAGTTGTCCCCACAACCTTGCCAACACTTATTGTTGTTTGTATTCTTGATAATTGCCATTCTGACTGGCGTGAGATGAAAGCGTAGGGTAGTTTTGATTTCCATTTCTCTGATTGCAAGAGATGTTGAACATTTTTTCATATGTCTGTTGATCAATTAAATATCTTCTGTGAAGTTTCTGTTCAGCTCCTTGGCCCATTTATTGATTGGGTTGTTTGTTTTTTTGGTGTTAAGATTTTTGAGTTCTTTATATATCCTAGAGATTAGTGCTCTATCCGATGTGTGTGTGGCAAAGATTTGTTCCCAGAATGTCGGCTCTCTGTTCGCTTCATTGATTATTTCTTTTACTGAGAAGAAGCTTTTTAGTTTGAATCCATCCCATCTTTTACATATTTTGTGATCAATATATTGGGCCCATCTAGCTTAAAAATTTTTATTTCCGGCAAGACTCTTTTGTTTGGTCTGATAAAAATATAGATATTTATTTATTTATTTTTCTCATTTCCTTAGAAGTTTTTCTTTTTCTTTTTACGATTTTTATGTATGCTTGTATTTTATGTTTTTTCTTCTAACAATGTAAAAGTTACATTTTAATCTAATCTTAAAAATTATTAATCATCTGATTCAACACATTTAAATTTATTATGATTATTATAATATTTTCATTTATTAATAGTTTATTATTATTTGTTTTACATTTGTGCCATTTTGGTTTATTGTCTTCTTTATTTCTATTGAATTGATATTTTTTTCTCATTTTAATTCATTCCCATCAGTGGTTTAGAAGTAATTTATTTTAGTACTATTTCTTTTCAGTTCCTTTACACTTTCATGTGTATAACATTAGAATGTCCAACTTATTGATGTGGCTAATGTTTATTTGAACAATGAGAAGACCTTGGACAACTCCATTTCTAACCACCTCACACTTTTAGACTTTATGTAATACTGTTGTTATCTACTATAACTTTATCTTAAAATGCTAACATTAATCCTACATATTAGATATTATTTTTGATATGGTAGGTATGAGTTTAGGTTTTTCACACAATTATATACTTTTCTTTGTTTATTTTTGTCTTTCTCCCTCTTGAAGTGCAAAACTTCAGAACTTCTTTTTTTGTGCATCATCAGTATGTATTTGAAAAAAATATTTTCCCCCAGTTTTAAATAATAATTTATCTAGGCACAGTATTATGTTAGGAGGAGAGTTACACATTTGATTTTTAATTTGAAAATTTTTATTAGACCTGTGCTTCAGTTTATTTTTATTTCTTCAGTCTATTTTTAAAATTTTCCATTTCATACATTTTGAATAATTTAATGTATTCTATAGTTGAATTAGCTTCATTTTAGATACATCTAAGTTGTTGCTTAACCCATTGGATATTTTTGACTTAAAATATAGTTGTTTTCTTCTTATAATTTCTCTTTGGCTCTATTTCTATTGGTAATTTTCAGTAGACTTTTATTTATGGCTATTTAAAATATATCTATGCCACTTTATATACTATATATATATATACATATTTATAATATATTATTATATCAACACCTGGAATTTTAAAGAGCCTAAAACTGTTACTTATTTTTCATATTATTATCATTGCAAAGGTTGGTTATTTTTTCATCACTTTGGTGGGTTTGTGTCCCAATGTTCCAATTGAGTTTATTTTAGTAATTCTTGAGAGAAGGAATGACAATGTTTATAGACAAATGTCTTGCATTTGATTCAGCATCCTTCAGAAATACACAAAACTCAGTACTATTAAATTTAATGTTGTGACGTAAAGATTATATGATACAATTAGAAAAGGTGATCATTATTCTGAGACCAGCCTCATTTTAGGGTAGGCCTTTCGTTTCAAATTTTAGGACAAATATTATTTCCAGCACTATACTTATTTTTTGCTCTTAATTTTAATAACAGCCATCCTAACTTGAGACTTATGCAGTGATTTTGAGATGGTTGAATGTGTCCCCAAGGGTTCACATGTCAAAGTGCAATATCTATTACAAAGCATTAAGAAGGCAGAAATTTAATCCAATCATGTTTAGAAGAAAAGCCTTTGGGATGTGAGCAGGCTTAGATAAGGCCATCAGGATGCAGCTTAGGGACTGAATCCTGGTGGCTTAATAAGAAGGAGGTTAGCTATCAGGGGATATGGTGGCACCCACCTGTAACATCAGCAACTCAAGAGGCTTGCAAATTCAAAGCCAACCTTAGAAACTTTAGTCAGATTCTGGCTCAAAATAAAAAATAATAAAATAAAGGCCTGGGTATGAAGCTTGGTGGTAAAGTAACCCCTGGGCTCAATCTCTAGTACCAGAAAACAAAAGCAAACAAACAGAAGATATACACTTGAAGTCCTTGTCTCTTTCCAAGTGATGCACTGCACTGCTTTGGAATTCTGCTGGGAAGAAGAACATTATGGGAACTCAGCCCCTCAACTTTGAACCTCCAGAACCTTGAGCCAAAATAAATCTTGCTTCATTAAAATTTACTCATTCTGAGATATGTGTTTTTGGCAACAAAAATAAACTGAGAGCTTCCTTTTGTCTTTAGCCCTCAGGCATGCAAAAGTTTCTGTAGCTTTTCTTTGTTGAAGGAGTAGATCCTGTAAATGTAGCTTTCCTGTGTGGATAAGGCAGCTCATCAGAGATCTCTGGCTCAGCTTTGTTTCATCTCAGGCTCTGTTCCCAAGAGTACCAATTACTTTATAAAATTTGATTTCAAAATATTCATTCAGGGCAGCGCAAACTGCTTTGCAAGTTTTCCACCTTTAAGTTTTAAACTTACTTTTTATGTCTATTTACCTCATTTATGTGAACTCAGTAACACACACACACACACACACACACACAAATTTTGCATTATTAGATCATTTTAAAGAGGCTCAAAGGATTTCCAAATATACTGCAGCCTTCCCCGTGTTCGTATAATTATTTAAATTCTTCTCATCTGAAAAATACGTCTACCCCTTCCCACGAACACCAACATCTCCTTCCATCAGACTAGGCTCAGACTGACATTCAGGTTTTGTTCTCCAAATCAATTCCAGATATGGTGAGTCTCTTCAGATCTTAAGATCGACACCACACTCAAGATTTTATAGCGAGGTGTGATAATTATAATATAAACTACTCTTTTAAAAGGGAAGAAAACCATAATCAAATAGAAACCACTGGTAGTAACAATCTGAAAGTAAAGATGGGTATTTATCGCTACATTTTTTGTGAAACCTCATTTCTGCTCTCTGAGAATGAGTCTCAGTTCTGTCTCCACTCCCTGGGTTCCTGGTTGTTACAAGGAGCAACTATGAAAACATACAACTTGTTACTTGTATAACATAATTAACAGTGAAGGCTGAATATTTTTCCCTTAGTATCATTATCAAAAGAGGAACGTCATCTCTCAAAACTTTTATTTGGCATTATTATGGAGGTTCTAGCCAGAGCAATTAAATAAGAAAATGAAATAAAATTCATCCAAAGAGGTAAAACTATTTCTATTTGTAGATGACATGATCTGGTACGTAGAAATTATTAAAATATCCCATTTAAAAAGTTTAGAATTAACAAATAAATTCAGTAAGGTTATGGGGTATAAGATCAATATTCAAAAATCTATTATAACCACAGATAATGGTTCATATCTGTAATCCAGTGACTCAGAAAACTAAGGCAGGAGGATTGAAAGACTCAGGCCAGCCTCAGCAACTTAGAGACATTTTGTCTTAAAATTTAAATAAATAAATAAAAATGGGGATATAGCTCAGTGGTAAAGTCTCCAGTAGTTAAAGAAAAAAAAAACTATTATATTTCTATATAGTAAGAATTAGCAATTCAACATAAAATAAATGTCAAATGAGAAAACAATTCAGTTTTGAATTATATCAAAAAGAATATTTATAATAAATTGAATCAAAATAAATGCTAAGTATTTACTCAACATTGTTGAAATAAACTTAAAATGATAAAGATGGATCTGAAGACTGAGTATTGTTAAGATAGAAATACTCTTCAAATTGACATTGATGGATCTAAGTATTGTTAAGATAGAAATACTCTTCAAATTGACCTATGAATCCAACAAAAACTCTATAAAAATTCCAGCATTAATTTACAGAAATTGACAAACTTCTTCTAAATCTCAAATGGAAATTAATGCGATTCAGTATGAACAAAACCATCTTGAAAGTAAGCAGTTAAAAAGATTTGCATTTGTTAAGTTTAAAACTTCCTACAGTAGTACAGACCATGTGACATTTGGACAAAAGTAAACAAACATAGATGATTAGAATAGAAATAAATCATCATATTTACAGTCCATTACATTTTTACTAGTGTGTTAATACAATTCAAAGTGGAAAGAGTAGTCTTCAAAATGAATAGTTCCAGACTCCAATTTCACACCACATGTAAATATTAAGTGGAATTAGAAATAAATAGATATAACAGACATAGATATAAGGGATAAAACTATAAAACATTTAGAAATAAAAGGAAGCATAAATCATCTTAACTTTGCATCAGGGAATTGTTTTTTTACATCTGACACTAAAATCATAACTAACAAAATTAAAAATAATTGAAAATGCTTAATAATGTTTTCTACTTCAAAAGACACCATCAAGAAAGTGAATATATAACCCTCAGAATTTTGCAAATCATGTATCTAATAAGAAACATGTCTCAAGAATATATAAAAGTATATTCTAACTCAAAAACAAAAAAGCAAATTATCTAATTAAAGAAATGAAAAAAAAATCTGAATAGACTGTTTTCCACATATTTTTAAAGAAAATCTACTAGTAGCCAATGAACACATGAAAGGAGATTTAATACTGTCAGTCATTAGAGAAATGCTAATCAAAGCTATAATATGATACTATAACTCACACTATAGCATGGCTAAAATTAAAACTAAAAAAAAAAACGACAGATAAAACATAAGTATTGCCAAAACTATGGGAAAATGAGAATTTTCATACATTGCTGGTCAAGATGTAAAATGATGCAACCATTCTAGAATAGTTTGCTAGTTCCTAAAATTCCCATAGAGTGATCCAACAGTTCTACTTCTAGATATGTACTGAAAAAAGATAAAAGCATATGTTCATACAAAAAAGTATACATCCTTGTTGATTGTAACATTTTTCATAATAGCCAAAAAAGTGAAAATAATTCATATGTCCACTTACTGATGAATAGATAAATAAAACACACAATGGAATATTATTAGGTAATAAAAAATACTGATGTATGCTCTAACATGAATGAACCCTTATAAACATTACATCAAGTACAAGAAGAAATTATAAAGAACTGCACAACACATAACAAATTTATATAAAATGTCCAGAATAGGCAAATATATAGAAACAAAAATTAGATTACTGATTGTATGGGACTAGTAGAGGTTGCAGGATAATTGGTAGCTTACTAATATGAGGTTTCTTTCTGGGGTATGGAAATTGTTAAATGGATTGTAATTATACTTGCACAAAACTGTGATTGCATTGAAAGCCATTAAACTGTGCACTTTAAATGGGTGACGTTTATGCTATGTGCATCTTTTCTCAATTAAGCAGGTGAAATTATTCTTTTTGCATTTTTTGCCTAGCAGAGAGAGTCTAAGATCCAGGATGTAAGCATTTTTATATATGTGAGAATATATCACAATAAACCCCACCATTCTATATAACTGATATACAGCAATAAAAAAGAGATTTGTAAAAATTTTGCTCTATACATCTTATTCTTTGTGAGATATTAATAAAGGTCTTAGAGTTATACCCTTGAAGATGCTTCTTTTTTTATGTACTGATGAGAGTTTGCCTATAGAATTTTGGTGGAAAGCAATTTCAAAATATTACTCCATTAACTTCTTACATGTATTATTGGAGTGAGGCATTTATTAATTAGGCAGCTTTGCATCATTTTGCAGGTAAACTTTTGTTATATTACTGATTCCTCACATTTCTCATGTTCTCTGTTATAGATTTTTCCATGATGTATTTGAATGAATTTTTATTTGTTTTTCTTCATTATAATGTTTATTCTCTATTGGAGATGTCAATTTTGGGAAATTCACACTTATTATTTCTTTAAATATTGTTTTTCAAATATTCCTTACAATATTAACATTTGGAATTATGTTGTATGAAAACGAAATGTTTAAAATCAACTCTTAATTAATTAATTATTTTGAACACTTGTACATAATAGACATGTCTTTCCCATACAATATGCCAATCCACTAGTCATGCAATGTTGTTTCTCTTTGTCAAGCTTAGAATTTTTCCAAATTTTCATCATTGTTGTTATTTCATTGACTAATATTTTTTTTCTTTTAAGATTTCTACTTGTTTTGTCCACTTGTTTTTGGAAATTTTTAAATATTTTTTTCATGTTTATTTTACATTCTAGCAGTCAACTTTTAAATGTAACTTTCTTATACACTTAAGATTAATACCCACATGACCTTTTAGGTTTATTATTATTTATATTTTTTTCTTAATTAAACTTACATCTGATTTAATTTTTAGAGCTTCTCAGTGATAGCATTCTTTTTCTTTTGGATATTTTTAGCTAATATAAAGTTGGCTTTTTCTCTGTTTTTCTAAGTGTTTCTGCCTCTTTCTTATTTGAGCATATCTATCCCTTATCCGTGTACATATATTATCTGTTAAAGGTTTTTTTTTTTTCCTTTTCATTTCTCAAGTTAGCATTTTCTTACTTCAGAGGTGCAGAAATATTCTTCTATAGTGGTGCAGGAATTATAACACATATAGTCAAGATGTACTTTGATTCAAATTCTTCTTAAAGTCAAGAGTCTATTTTAAATTTTTAGATACTCAGGTTTATAGAGTACAACTTCAAAGACTCATGTGCTTTTTCCTTTGATTTGTTTTCACTTGCTAGCATTCCACCAGGACTGTTTTTGTTACTATTATTGTTGTTTTGTTTTGTTTCAATAAAAATTTCTCTAGGTCTCTGGTCTTCATTGAAGACGAAGGTATTCTGACTTCTGATACAATTTAAGATATGAACTCCTAGATAGTAAAATGTTAAAAATGGCTAAGGAAAGCTAATATGGCAGGTTGGATTTTCTAGAAACAAAAACTAACAGTAAGTTCATCTCATAAGATACATACTAGGGATTGACCATAGGAAAGTAAAGATAGTAGAATGGTCCTGAGATAGAAATTTAACTGAAAAGGACCCAGAAAAGTTCTGCCAAATCTGTGCTGCACACCAAACCAGAAGTTGATTATCAGATTTATTCTGTGTTAGGGTGAAATGTGGAACCATTTTAGCCCCACCTTGCTTAGTCAACAGGTGCCGGCCATCCTGGGGAAGCTGTGGCTTTAATGAATGGCTTTCTGCAGCTGAAAAGCACATGGAAGAAGCTAACCATTGGAGGCTATCAGCTGATCACATCTCTGAAGGTGGGCAGCAAGTCCTTTCCTAAAGCACACCTGAACATCATGTTTCTAAGTCTGTCATAGTTTATGCCTGGTTTCCCAATCGAGTGACCACAACATATGTCACAACTTAGAGGATGAATGCCTAGTCTGAAGGGAAGCTGAGACTAAAACGGATATCTATGATACGGAAATTTCTAGATTTAAAATTATAATATTTATTTATTAATTATTTTTGCTGTTGCTTTTAATGTGTAGCTAAGATCACAAGTAATTAGAATATTGCCAGTATGACTACCAATAAAAATACTCTTCTTCAGTTAGTTGTCAATTGCTCCTAGAGTCTTTCTCTTAGTTTATAAAACCCAGGGAGAAAAATTTTCTTATTCTAAATATGATTCTTTGTGTCTAGAAAAACTTACTTTTATTTCAATATCTCAAGAAACCTCTCATGGCTTATTAACCAGATAGACACATTTGACCATTAGGTTTGGTGCATAAAGTATAGGTATTTTTAAGTTATTTTATTTTAGTATTCTCAGTGCAGTGATTGAAGCCTTATCAAATAACCTCTAAACTTGAGTACTTTTACCGTGACTGACACTCAGTGATTACAATTATTTCATTGTGCTATTTGAGTCAAACTAGATGATCAACAAATTCCTATTTAGTTAGATCAAGTTATTTTTTTCTATAAGGTTATTCCTGCAATTTCAGCTATTTGACAAGGATAGGAAAATAGTTGATCTTCTCTTATTCAAAACAACAAAGCAAAAAGATAAAAATACTCAGAAAACTAGTAGATGGAAACAGAGGGGCATGACCAACACTCAGATAACATTTCCAAAATTAATTCTTTTTTTGTCAAACCTTTCTGAGGAAAGGTGATGAACACCTAGTTTCTCATCTTCTATTAAAAGTATAATGGCCTAGATTTCACCCTTTGTTTTTTATCAAGTTCAAGAGCTCACTAATTTCTCATTTTCACAGGTGTATTTAGTAAAACACTAAAACTGCTTATTACACTCTAATGAATAATATAATTTATATTTGAGATATTTAAGAGCAGCTGGAATTTTATTTTTAATAGCCAGGATAATGAATTTACCCCAGTGATGCTCAGTGCTAACTTTATCTTCTTATTTTCTGTCCATTCTAGTTTACCTTGTTGTGCCCCCAAAAGGCCACTCTGATGAAGCTCACTAGTGTTAGCATCTAATCTAATTATTGCTTGATAAGAAGCTTAGTAGCTTTAACTTCCAATAATGATTTTAATTTAAATATAAATAGAAGAGGGCCAGGTCAATATAAATGATGGTATTTTATTTTATAATGCAAGATAATTTTCTGGTTAATACTTAATACTGATTTGTTAAAAATATATGAGGTATCATTTAGCCTTTGATGATGATCTCAATAATTAATCTTTGAAAGAGTCTGAAATATTGAAAGCACTCTAATTGAATCAATTTTAAATAATATTAGTATTTCAGATATTCCAGGCCTATGAATTTCTAAGGAAAATAAATTTAGTGTTATTATTCTACTTGATACCCAGGAAAATCATTTGCTACTAAGTTATTTATGTGCATAATTTTACTTCTAGATCAAATGTATGACAATCATTTAAGAAGTTTTTTTGTAGTGACCAAATGAACCTACAGTATTTATAAATAAGGAGTTCCATTTGAGAAGCAACAAAGTTGATGGTTTTCTATGTTTTTTTCATGTAGTTACAAATCTTCTTATGCAAATTCCCCAAGAAAACCTCTGAATTTTAGAATAAAGTCAAATTCCTTCACAAGTTGAATTAGATCTAATAAAAATTGTTTACCTCCCTAACTTACCAGCCCCTCGAAACCTCTGTAAAATGAATTCTCACCATCTAAGAGCCACTACAAATGTTTTTATTTATTCATGCAATATGTTTATTCTTTGTCACTTTTCTTTCCCCCTTACCAATGTATATTGCATGTAAAAATCTGCTTAGGTGTATCCTATTCCAGGAGGTATTCATATTGTGTTTCATAAGTTAATGTCATGGAGTTATCATGTCCAAAATTAATCTGATTCCTTTCTTCCTCAGCCTCAGAGTAGATTTCTTCTAATCTAAGTAAGAGCAATTAATATTGCCTTCATCATATACATTACTCAAATCATAGTAAGGAAGATGGAAGCATCACCTGTCAGTATCTCATCCATTACAACTCCAAAACATATCTCAGATTTACTTCCTCCCATTTTACTGACAACATCTGATTCCAACACTACCTGAAGTTTTCAAAAAGCTTTGTGATCATTCTTCCTTCTCCCATTATGAGTTGAATTGTATCCACCTAAAATTCATATGTTGAATTCCTTGCCCCCGATACGATCGAATTTGGAGACAGGGCCTTTAAAGAGGTAATTAAGTTTAAATTACATTATAAAAGTGGGTCACAAATGCTATAGAACTAGTGTCTTTCTAAGAAGGACCCTGGAAGTGTACACATACAGAGAAAATGTCATGTGAGCACCCGGCTAGTAGGTAGCCATCTGAAAACCAGGTAGAGTAGCCTCAGGATAAATAGATGCAGATGGCACTTGGGCTTCTATGTGCTGGAATTATGAGAAATACATTTTGGTATTCCAATCACCCAATCTGTGGTGGTTTGTTATTGCAGTCCTAATGTAGATAACAGGGTTTACCTTCACTATTATTTCAATTTCAAAATAATTAATATAACTGTTAATTCATAAGAGACAACCTCATCTCCATGTAACTCCTTCTTGCTCTCAGTGGTCCATTCAATAAGCTTTCCATCTTGTGGACATGCATTTGGCAGCTCCTTTCATATTGTAAAACAAATCTCCAAAAGTTATTTATGGTACTGTTACAGAAGGGCCTTCCCTAAACTTTACATTTGCTTAAACACTCGGATGCAGGAGTGATGCTCTGGATAGTGCAATAGCCATTAACTATCTCCTGAATGATTGTATATATGCTATGGTCATGATTCTAAAATTTTCTGAGAGTTTTTGATTCAAACGATATAAGCAGTTATTGGTAGGTAAAACACTGCTGAAAATATTGAAAACCATATATAAGTTTATGTTCCATCCTATCACAAAGGAATAAACACCAGCAAACTGAGAACAGATAATGGCACTGTTTTTTTTTTTTTTTTCCTTGTGGTAAGTGAACCTCACCTTTTTAAGACTGAAGACGTCGAGGGACTACATAACACATTAACCATAGTACATCTGTACCAGAAGAGTAATTACTGTTATAACACTAAAGGTAACGGTGATAGTCAAATACCATTTGGGCTGGTTTTAAAGGTCGTCTTGGAGCCCAGATACCCCAAACTGCCAAAGCTTTTTATTCTCTTCTTATCCATTGTGTTTGAAAAATGTGTCTACAACTGGCAGTATGCAAGGTGTGACTAGGTAATGAGTTTTCCACAGACTCTATATTCACTTAGCAGATTTTTGTTCTCATTAGAGAAATTTCATGAGCATAGGAAAAATGTCTTTCATAGGAGTATCTGTTAAGAAATGATTGTACAAATTCAAATATATACAACCTAGTTCAACCTTCCTATAATGACGTATGAGAAATCAATGGTTGAACCAATCACACTTATCAAGTAATAATGTGACAAATCACCAAAACCAAGTTAAATTGATATTGAGTTACATTGAAATTATAAACATTCTAATTATAAGCACTCTAGTTCTGTGAAACTAAATTTTTTCTAGCAAGAATGTAGCATTAAAATAAAGCCTAAATATGTACCAAATCAGAATGCTTATAATTTCAAAATGAGTTATATTGAAATGCTTTTAATTTGATTTAAACAACTGAATATGTATCATCTTAAAACAACATTTAAAATATACATGACTTTATTATCTAATGATTCTAAAAGCAAACTCATTCACAAACCTTCATACCTGGGGATATATATGTATCCCCAAATGTATATACATATACATTGTTAAGAAATAATAGAAAAATTCTCTTCTATTTTGTGTTATACTAAAATATATTTGAGTTGTCTAAGTACATAGAGTACACTCATTGCAACATAGAACCGTATTACAGAGGAATCTTGAGAATAAAATGCTGAATAGACATACACACTGTTAGGTACACAGGAGAGTTTGCAGGGTGCAAGTACTTTCCCATTTAACGTGGTTGCTTTTCTTTAATGAATTTGTATGTAAAGTAAACTGAAACTTGTGATTGGTGGGAATGTTAAATGATCCTTCAGGAGTTATATTGCATTCTGTAAAGGAAAGTGATAGGTTACTGCAATTAAATTGAGACTGCAATTAAATTATTTTTATTTAAAAATAGAGTTAGAAGTAGAGAATATTATTAAAAATGCAAGTAATGGCCCACAATTCATTTTTTAAAGATATTTAATAAAAAGTATGTCAGTTTCTTTTTGAAAAATATATAGCCAATAATTTTGGAGGCTATAATCGTTCACTAATGTAACACGTAATCTAAAAGCTTTCAGTCTTAAGCAAGAATAAAACAATACCTCATTCATTTTGCTTAGTAACAAAAATGAACTATATCATGTGCAGTTAGCTTGTTATCACTGACTGGAACTCAGTCTCAGTTTGTCTATTTATAGCAGCAAAACTCATTATAAAAAGAATGATGGGATTATGTGGCAACAAATAATCTTTAGCGAATTATTTCAAATAGTTCTGTGAAACAGTTTTTTTCCCCCTTACACAGATTGTATAATTGTTTGATTAGGGGTTGAGGATTTAGCTCATAGGCAGAGCACTTACCTAGCATGTGCAAGGCCTTGCGCTTGGTTCTTGGTGCTAAAAAAAAAAAAAAAAAAAGGAAAAAAATCCAAAATAAGAGATTGTATCATTAAGTAAGCCTAAATATGTACCAAAATAGGGTGATTAAAGTGGTTACCAAATTTTTTGTATTTGAATCTTTTCTTCATTTACAAATAATAAATAATGGTGAGGATTATTTTGTGGTGAATAATAAACTCCTTTGCAGACTGCATATTGCATTTGTTATTATAAGACAACCTAATTCAAAGTGTTAAAAGGTAAGTCTCCTTCTTGAAAAACTTCGTGGTGTATTATTAAATAATTCACTCACTTCTTTGTCAAAGATGTCTTTCCTGGTCTGATCTGTATTATAAGTAGCTATCCAGATTATTTTCTCCTTCATATCATTATGTAAGTCAAGGCTACCATATCTTGTTTTACTAAGATTGTCTCACATGTGATTTTCCCAGCCTCCAATTCATAAAGTGGAGAATGAATTGCTCACAATAGTGCAGATTCCTGAGTATGTATTGCCTCCTCATTCCCAGTCAAGTTCAAGTGCTTTAACTGTGCAACTTCACCTGGCCATTAAAAACCTTTGAAGCCTATTTCATGGCTCTTTCCTCTTATGACATACACCCCAGATACTTAGAGCTCCTGTTTTCCCAAAACATTTTGCTCTTTGATCTGTAGTATTTGAAGGCACTCCTCTTCCTGGTTAGAATTCTCTACTAAATCCCCTGGTTACATCTTATTCAGACTGTGGGTATCATTTCAGTCAATCTTCCCTTTAAGAGATCTCACGCACAACGATTTAAGGAGAAGCTCATCCTATATTTTCTTTCAGTAAAGACATATGTCTATTACATGTTCAAATCCTCCACAGAATTGTCAGCTTCTTGAAGGCAAGAATTATTTCTTGTTCTGTCCTTTCCCTAATGGCTAAAACATTGCCTGGAAGGCAGAAGACAATCGATAAAACAGTTGTGTATTATATGTTCTAAAGTCCTTTAATAGGTTGAGTTATCTTTGTATTTTCATTTTAGTACATACTTCAATGATATTAACATTGTAGACATATAGATGATTAGAATATGCTTCAACATGGAAAATGGCATAATGAGAAACTCTCACTTGTACTTTTCCTTTCTACATATTCCCATATGTCTGTCTCAGAAAATCTAAATTGATTACTTGGCTCTGAAATCAAAGGATAATACTGCATGCTATTACACTCAAATTCTAAGTGATTACTCAAAATTTCCAATGAAAAATTCACAAAATATCAGAAGATAGAAGAACAGAAACTGATATTTTTCTACCTACCAGTTTAAGCTTCTTATTAAATTAGGAATTTGAAAAAGTAAATAGAAAAAAAATTAACTGATTTTTCCTTAAATTCAGAACAAGAGACAGTTAAATACATTGAAATAATCTGGGTTACATGGAATCTGTGCTATTTTAAAGCAAAATTTAGTAACTTAATGAAGAACTTGCAGTTAGGTTGAAAATTGATAATGACCTGGGTTAATATCAACATATAAAAAGAAAAAAATGATCTTAAAGTAAGCACACATGAAGTGTTTTTTATTTTCACTAATGTGTCCAGGAAAAAATAATTTCTATTAGGAGAAATGCCCATGAGATACTGTGAGAATGAGTCAGATAGATCCAGGATTGCACTGGGTATAATTTATTGGGGACTTAAATAGAAAAGCAAGACCAAAGGTGGCAACAAGAGCAGTAGATCCTTAAGGGAGGGTCTTTTATAATGGTTATTATAAAAATGACTTTGTCCAAGCAGTGGTGTACCTGGTTTATCTAAGCTAATAACAAAATTGTCTGGCTCATTCATGGTGTTGCTGATATCCAGTATGCAATTATAAAGCTCAGCATACTACTCTAAAGGCTTTGTTTATTCATAGCATGCTGGGCAATAATGTGGGGAAGCATACCAGGGTTACTTAGGGGTAGTCATGGTCATTATAACTAATAATCAGTACTATAATCTTTTGTTTTTTCTCTTCCACAATGTGCCCTGAGCCTGCAAAGAGTTTTAGCATTGTGTAAGTAGCATGCTGTTTGGCAATTTGTCTGGCTTGGAAGCAGAGTTCACAGCAACAGTAGAGATGCATGCATGAACAGAGACAGAAAATAATTATGTAAATGATAATAATAATTTTTCCCACCAGGAGCCAAGTCAACAACTTAGCATCTCTCCCAAGGATGGCAGAGGGTCAAAGAGCATCAGTTTGGATTTTACATGTGACTGGAGATGCGTGACATCAGGGATGTGCACACATGTTTTATCATGATAACAGTACATGGTCCAGGAAGAACAGTAACAGACAGAAGCTATGGCTAGAAAAACAAATGTAAGAACACATAAAGGCAAGTCTTTACTATCCAAAAAAACAATACTGATGACTTCATCTCTGATACACAACACAACAGCCACAGCAGGAGGCTGATATGGTAGTGCTTATAGCACATTAGCCAATAGGATGGGATACATGAGTGATTCCTACAACCAATGGCAAAGGTATAGTGCCAGATTGAGCAGATGACTGTAATGCTTTGAGGGATTTTCTTTAGCCAACTAAAGGTATAAACCGTGATTACAGTTCCAGAGTCCAACAGAATCAATGAGGATCAAATTAGGAGGGATGGAGACTCCTCACACTGTGACAAGAAATAGCTGGCCCATCCAGGGGAGACAAGCTTCATGAGCTTCCATTTCAATGTACAAAATATCAGTGTTCTCTGTCAGTGTGTCAACTCTGGTGATATAGAATCTGGATCTGTAATATAGATGGGGCTAGCGCCAGGGCTCCCAGGAACTCCAAGGGGGCTCACATACCAGCCATGTGAAAATTTAAATTTATTAACACTTAGGAATTCAATCCATCCAGCCAAAATAGGTCTGCCTAATAGGACATACCTCTATTGTTTTAACCAGATTTTTTTTCTCTCCACAAATCCTGCTGCCCAGAGGTTATGTGGCAGATGAAACCACCATGATACATTATGTATTTATGTCAGTCTTGGACAGCATGCCTTGAAAGATGGTTCCCTATTTATTCTTGATATGGCACAGGTACACATACATCACACTTCAGTTCTCAAGATTTGATAGTAGCAATTTGATTTCTTGCTAATATAAGCTTGTATAGGGTCAGAAGATATGTGTACACAGAATAAGGTATATTTGTGTGCTTTATTGTCTGGTAAAGGCTCGATTAAATAAATCTGGTGGTCCTGCATGGGTTGGACAGCTCAGGGCATCTATCTTGTGTTTGGGTGAAATGATAGGTTTTAAGGACTGAACACTTCCAATATTGGGACTAAACCACCACCTAGTTACAATATTTTAGGGACAATTCTTCCCTTTCTACTTCAGCACTTTCATATCTACTCTTTCTATGTACCCATAGGGCCAGCACCATTTCCTCAGTTTTGGCCAGGTACTCTACTTTAGTCAAAGCATCAGCCTCCATATTTACAGGGGCAAATCTCTTAAAATACAGAGATACGTAACACACTGTCAACTGTCGCCCTGGCTCATGTATCCTTTCCCAACTTTATAGCTAGCTACATTGGAACTCCCCAGAGAGGCACTCCTCATGTTCACCATAGTCCCACTTGCCATCATATCATCCACAATGCAAGACCTTGAAACACACCCATTTGTCTTTACAAACAACCAGCGGGCAGAGCTGATGAATGTTTATTAGTCATATCAATAGCTCTACTATTTGTTTCTCTGATCATCTTGTGGGGGCTTGCCTTGAGATGGCGCCGAGCAGCCAGCTCGGGACTGACCACACTGCACTGAGAAAGCCACATCCCTCACTCTTATTGGCTGACCTCTGCTCCCAGGCTACCCTAACTGAGTGACCCTATACTGTTTCAGGTAGACAGCCCCCCTCCGCATTCTTAGCTTAGAAACAGGACACCACTGCACCCCCCTCCCCTATATAAACCTGCAAACCCCCCTCAGTAAACAGTCCTTGCTTAGAGGAGACTCCCCAGTGCGTGGTGATTTCGTGCTGGGGGGCTTTGCCTTTCTCAGTCCCTCCTTATCGGGACCTCCGAGGATCTCCTCCTCCCCGCTGATACCTGGCTGGAGGGAACCCCGATACATCTCCTCCTTCAAACCAGATGGCATCAGTGATGGGTTGTACTACAGTGGCAATCCAGACACTTGGATTTCCCCAGCTAGAATCATCTATACATCAAGCATTTTCAGTCAACTCTTCTTGCACTTGTGAGATAACGGCCCCTGAGATAGTCCTAGGTGCAACAATACTTGCTTTACTTGAAAGGACATACCCAAATATCCATCAATAGCTTTTCAGGACATTAATTAGTGTATTTTTTCCCCAGTGTCTGCCAAAGTGATGGACTTCACCTTGGTTTTGAGAGTCCAGTAAGTAGTAAATTCCACATGGGACTCCTTCTCACACCCATTCCTAATCACAGGGTGTAGGGAGAGTCTACTACATGTAGCCAGTAACACAATAGCATGGAAATTTCTTATCTTGTCTTTGAGAAGGGAAAATGGGAAAAGTTGGAACTGTTGTCTGGATTTAATATCATTCCAAAGACTACCAAGACTGCATTCAGTTATTTATTTAGATTTCCCTAGTGGTGAAGATGTGGAGCAAATCATGGCACATCTGTTTTCACATTATTTTAATAGGCCCCTTATTTTCTTTTCTCCCATCTGTCCCTTTCTCTTACCAGGGTGTGACAAGGCACTCCATGTACCAATCATGTTCAGTATCTCCCAATTAGCAATGTTTGTCCGAATCATAAACATTCTGTTTTAATATAAAGCTGATGGAGAGTAGAAGGCTCATTCTCAGGGGGCATTATGTAACAGTTTATTCTTCAATCTGGTCAAAAAACCAAACAAAAAATGACTTTCCCAGGTATTTGAAGCAATTTGGTGTAAATGGCTTGTTTCATGCTCAACTCCCACAGAATACTCTGTGCTGAGCTTCTTCAGTGCTTTTGCATGAGTACTTGTCTTGGACATGTTCCTTATTTGGCCATGCCTTCATCTTAAGGTGATCCAATCTGTAAGTCAGATACATATGGAGGGCATTATGTAGGCTTTGCACAAGGGCTACATGAGTGGTTAAATTGTTCATTTTTTCTCAGATTTACTTCCTACCAGAAAAATGTCATCTCCTCTTATGTCCCAGAATCTCATCATCCAGGCAGTTAAACTGCCAGATGGAAGTTGTTTAAATTTTTTTGCAATATCTAGCAAGTTTTCAGCAATATATTTCCAAACAGTCATACTTTCATGAATGATAGTTTCTCACCCTCTTACCTACCTGCCATCATTTGCATTTTTGTGCCTTTCCTCACATTGTATTAATGGTCAAACAGAAAAGCAAGATTTAGAGCTGGAGGATGCCCATTCTCTATCATTTTAGTCTCAGGGTCTTATCCTTCTACTAGGAATTCTGATATTTTGCATCCCATTCTGGTCACAAGATAATAGCCCACACCTGTTTCTTCTTCCACTTCTTCCCCCCTCTGTGCAAAAGAGCAAGCTAGAGTTTTTACCTTAACATCTTGTCTTCCACTTTTTCAGCCAGCTTAGAAGCTAAGATAGAGATGGAGAGATGCACATCTCTTTCACATTGTAACTCTTTTAATTTCTTTATCTTCTCTTTTATAGCACCGAGGAATCAGTGACTAACCTAAAAAGCCTCCAGCAACAGCCACCCCATTGCAGTGAAAAGACACCACCTTTCTTTAACCTAGTGAATTAGGCAGCATTAGGGAAACAGCTGCTCCAGCCAAGCATTGTGGTACAACACCTGTAATTCCAGCTGCTTGGAAGGCTGAGGAAAGAGGATCATGAGTTCAACCTCAGCAATTTAGTGAGACTCTGTTTCAAAATAACAAATGAGCCAGGTGCTGTGGGGCATGCCTGTAATCCCAGTGGGTCAGGAGGCTGAGGCAGGAGGCTTGAGAGTTCAAAGCTAGCCTCAGCAATGGTGAGGCACTAAGCAACTCAGTGAGACTCTTCCTCTAAATAAGATAAGAAATAAGGCTGAGGATGTGGCTTAATGTTCAAGTGCCCCTGAGTTCAATCCGTGGTACCCCCTCCCACAACAAAAATAACAAATGAAAAATCCAAAAGCATTATATGGGCCTTCCAGTGCTCAGGCAGCAGGCTGAAAATATCTAACATGGATTATTCTGCCCCACATAGAGTTAGTTGGCTAATCTCTCATCTTTTATTTCCCCCACTAAATATTCCATCCCCTTACCTGTTTCTAATGTCTCCAGGCTTGTTCACAAATTATTATGGATAAACCCACTCTCACTATATGAGAAATGTCTGTAATGCATCACAAACTGAAAAAATAAACAGACAGACAAAGGTTTGAACAGAATGCAACTGACAGGGGGACCTCCATAAAGAAGTGTGGTCAAGGGTGGTGGCAATCCCTGTGATTTTTATCAGAGGGACAGGGTTTACATAATGGTCAGAGCAAAAATGACTTCATCCAATACTAGACTTTTAACTATACTACAAAGCTATAGTAACAAAAACAGCATAGTGTTGGCACCAAAATAGACATGTAGACCAATGGTACAGAATAGAAGAAAAAGAGATAAGCCCATATAAATACAATTATCTCATATTAGACATAGGTACCATTTTAAAACATACATTGGGGGGCTGGGGCTGTAGCTCAGTGGTAGAGTGCTTGCCTAGCATGCGTGAGGCACTGGGTTCGATCCTCAGCACCACATATAAATAACAAATGAATAAAATAAAGATTCATCAACAAATAAAAAATATTAAAAAAAAAAACAAAAACAAAAAACATACATTGGAGAAAAGATAGCTTTTTCAACAAAGATGCTGGAGAAACTGGAAACACATATGCAGTAAAATGAAACTAAACTCCTATCTCTCACCATGCATAAAACTCAACTCAGAGTAGATCAAGGGCCTAGGAATTAGACCAGAGACCCCATGCCTAATTGAGGAAAAAGTAGGCCCAAATTTTTATCATGTTGATTAGGCCCAGACTTCCTTAACAAGACTCCTAAAGCTGAAGAAATAAAAGCAAGAATCAATAAATGGGACTTCCTTAACAAGACTCCTAAAGCTGAAGAAATAAAAGCAAGAATCAATAAATGGGATGGACTTAAACTAAAAAGCTTCCTCTCAGCAAAAGCAACAATCAATGAGGTGAACAGAGAGCCTACATTTTGGGAACAAATTTTTGCCATATGCACATAAGAGTACTAATCTCCAGGATGTATGAAGAATTCAAAAAACTTAACACCAAAAATACCCAAACAACCCAATCAATAAAAGGGCTACACAGCTGAATAGACAGTTCTCAGAACATATACAATTGATCAACAAATATATGAAAAAATGTTCAATGTCTCTAGCAATTAGAGAAATGCAAATCAAAACTATTCTAAGATTTCATCTCATGTCAGAATGGCAGTTATAAAGAATACAAACAACAAATAAGTGTTGGTGAGGATGTGGGGTAAAAGGCACACTGTTACATTGCTGGTGGGACTGCAAATTGGTCTAACCAATCTGGAAAGCAGTATGGAGATTCCTTAGAAAACTTGGAATGAAACAACCAATTGACCTAGCTATCCCACTCCTTATTCTAAACCCAAAGGACTTAAAAGCCACATACTACAGTGACACAGCCACTTCAATGTTTATAGCAGCTCAATTCACAATAGCAAAACTGGAACTAACCTAGATGCCCTTCCATAGATGAATGGATGAAGAAACTGTGGTATATATACACAATAGAATATTACTCATTATAAAAAGAGAATTAAATTGTGACATTTGCAGGTAAATGGATGGAGTTGGAGAATATCATGCTAAGTGAAGTAAGCCAATCCCCCAAAAACAAAGGCCAAGTGTTCTCTCTGATAAGTGGATGTTGCTCTGTAGTGGGAGAGAAGGAATGGTAAGTATGGAGAAATTTTGGTCAAAGGGGAGGGAAGGAAGAGCAGGGGACTTGGGGGCAAGAAAGATGATGGAATGAGATGGACAACAATGCCCTAGGTACATGTATGACTGCATATATGTTGTAAATCTATATTGTGTACAACCAGAGAAATGAAAATTTGTGCTCCATTTCCAAAAAAAAAAAAAAAAAATACTTTATCCAAGCCAAAATGTAGCAGATTTATCTTAAGCTGAAGTCAAAGACATCAGTTACATTCCTAGTTCCAAAAGCATCAAAGTGCAATGTAAAGTCCCCCTCACCCGCCCCCACACACACTCTATTGGTTTTGTTTATCTTATAGTACACTGGGACACAATGCAGGGGAAAGAGTTCTGCCTCACTTGGGGGCAATCATGACCATTATAATTCAAGATGGCATTAATTACATCAAGCTGAAGCCATACACTATAACAAAATAGCATTTGTATTGTAAGAAGTTACATTTAAAAAACACTTTGCAATTTAAAAAGTAAGTTTAGTGTACCTTATCTGAAAAGCCAAGAAAACTGTGAATATTTGCCTACACTTGGAGTAATTCCATCTACCTAATACCAAGACAGATTTGGGGTATAAAAGAAAATCACAATATATTTTAATGATCATTAAATAAATAAAAATGTTTAATGAAAAGGTAGGACTTAGCCGGTCATGGCACGCCTGTAATCCCAGCACTTTGGGAGGCTGAGACAGGAGGATCGTGAGTTCAAAGCCAGCCTCAGCAATGGCAAGGCACTAAGCAACTCAGTGAGACCCTGTCTCTACACAAAACACAAAATAGGGCTGGGTATGTGACTCGGTGGTTTAGTACTCCTGAGTTCAATCCCTGGTACAAAAAAAAGAAAAGAAAAGAAAGGTAGGATTTTTTTTCCCATCACTTAGTTTCAGATTGAATTCAGATATTTTTTACATGTATTATATTATGAAATTTCCCTGTAAGAATTAGTATATAGTTTCAGACACAGAACAAATATATTCAATTGAAATATGTTCTGTGACAAATATTGCTTTCTATATGATTGAAACTCTGGACCATTCAAGCAAAAATGAATTATAACCAACAGAAACCATTTTTAAGGGATCAAAATTTTTGGTATTTATAAAACATATTAGAGGACAAAAGTAAATTGAACGGAACATGAAAAAAATAAAAATCAATGTCATTACTCAACTAATGAAACAATCCAATTCTCAAGTTCATTATAAGAAACAGTTTTAATGGATTCATATTGTCTGAATTAAAAAATTACATGAAAGTAACAAAAGTTTGTTAAAGATTGTAAATCATGTTTCATGATAGATGAGAATGAGAAACCTACTGGAAGAATTTCACTCTTGCTGATCTTGTTTCTTATTTTGTTAATGAGTGTAAATTTATGAAAAAGACATTTTATGAATCTAAAACTATAATATCCACAGGTATAATTAGCTAAAATGTTTTTTAATTTAGTAATATAATAGGAAAGAAAGTAATATTAGATTTAAAATATTGTGGCAAATATTAGTAAGTTAAAACATTTAAAATATTTTACTGACAATAAAATGTATAATGCATATCAAATTTATATTTTTTCAATAAAAGTTAATGATATATTCTTAATTTCACTTTTTTCCTTCACTACTACTTCCAGAATAACTTTTTATTAGAAATTTTAACTCAGATTTTTTTCTCTAACAAATATCAGTTTGCCCATTGCCCTTGATATTTTTTGAAATACTGAATTATTTTGACTTACAGATCTATATATAGTGGATTAGTCACCTTTGTACCACTGTAGCAAATAACCTGAGATGATCAACTTGTAAAAGTTGGCTCACAATTTGGAGGCCCTAGTTCCTGATTAAATGGCCACATTGCTTTTAGACCTATAGCTAGGCAGTATATAATGGCAGTATCTTGTGGTGGAGCCAACCTGCTCAACTCATAGCCAGTTTGAAAAAGAGTGGAAGAGGAAGGGGTTGGGGTTCCACTATTCCCTGCAAGGGCACACCCCTAGTGACTTGCAGACCTTCCACTAAGCACCACCTCTTACAGGTTCCATTGCCTCCTAATAGTGCCAAGATGGGTGGGTACCAATCTTTGACGCATGGGCCTTTGATGGACACTTATCTAAATCACAGAATATAGTTTTCACAAATAAATAATCTTTGAATGATTCCTTTTAAAAATGTCTTATAAAAACCAATAAGGAGTCAGGCATGATGGTGCATGACTATAATCCCAGCACTTTGGGAGGCTGAGACAGGAGAATCATGAGTTCAAAGCCAGCCTCAGCAATGGCAAGGTGCTAAGCAACTCAGCGAGACCCTGTCTCTACATAAAACACAAAATAGGCCTGGGGATGTGGCTCAGTGGCCAAGTAACCCTGAGTTCAATCCCCAGTACCTAAAATCCAAAAACAAACAAATAAAAAAAACCCAATAAGGATAACATAGTAATAACTCAATTATACTAGGGCTAAAAATGAAGAAGTTATATTAAGAGTTACACTCTAGAAAAAACTCTGAGGACATGTTATAGTGAAAAGATGTATCCAACTCATAGTGACCCAAGAATAAAAGAGACAGTAGAATAATGACTAAAACCAACCTTATTTCTCCTCTTTATATCTCTATTAGTCAAACCCAAGCTAGAACTCAGAAATGTGAAGAGCCTACGAACATAATCCAACTGGTCAGATTCTCTGGAAATTATACAGAGTTAAAATAGTAGAGGATTAATACAAGGGATTAAATGAAAGTTATTCAAGTCTATCCACTATTTATTTGTTTATATATCCATACATTTATTTACTTATAGATAAATTTATTTGTCTTTATTATTAAAAAAGCAAACTCCAGGTGAGTAATGTTTCCACTGGGTACACCACTAAACCTATTTGATATGATAAATATTTGCTGAAATAGTGCACATTGGTCATTATGCTTTTTACCTGAAAGAAATAGAATAGCAAATAAAAAATGACTGAAATAAACACACTTGCTTACATGTTTAGAAATATGGAGACAGAACAGGTTTTATCTTTCCCATCCACCATCCTCATATCCAGAAATGTTTTTCCTCACACTCAGAGAAGACTATACCAATATCTTCAGGGAAGATTCCTCCAACCTGTTCTATTTAACTGAAGGTGAACCATCTTTCCCTCAGGTTCATTGTACAGAACTGGGTTACACTCCAATTCTATTTTTGTGATAGGGTTAAAACAATATATATTTGGTAGTTTTACTTCCTATCATGAAATGTGGACTTTTATAACAAAGAAAAAAATGAAGCATGGCAAAGCAAAGGGCTAGGACATCAACAAAATCATCAGGGTATGTCACAAAATAAATAACTTTTAGCTAATATGTGTGGCTTGTGCATTTCCTGGGTCTTCACATATCTGAAAATCTACCAATCTAATTACATTATACTTTGGCTAGATTTAGAATTCCAGGTTTTCTGTGAAGATGGTATTTTATCTTGCTTGTAAGATCTTCACTCTTAATTTTTATATTTGATTGCTGTTCTTTTTTCTCTTTGATTGATTTTAAACTTAAAAATTATCTTTGATATTAGAAGTATTGTTATGTCACAAAGTTTTTGTCTGCTTGTGTGTTTCAAATAATCTTGCTATTTTATCCATCATCTATATCAGAAGTAGTCATTTTTCAATTTTTGAATAATTTCCAGGAATTCTTAAATTTTATTTTTCAAAAATGTCTTATGCTTTCTTTATCAGAAACACTAAGTAGATGTATTCTCAAGCATCTAAAAATACCTGGTTTTATTTTCATTGGTAATTTATACCCACTTATTTTTTTTGCATGTACCAATAGTTTATTTTTATTGCTGAATGTTCATATACCATTGTATTCTTTTTAAATCTATTTTTAAAATTATTTATTTATTATTTATTTGTTCTAATTTAGTTATACATGATAACAAAATGCATTTCAATTCATTGTACATAAATGGAGTACAACTTTTCATTTCTTTGGTTGTACACAATGTAGAGTTGAACCATATGTGCAGTCATACATGGGTAATTATATTCATCTCATTCCACCATCTTTCTTTTTTCCACGTTACCACCCCTTCCTTCTCTCCCTTTTTCCCCATCCAAAGTTCCTCCATTTTTCACCCACCTCAATTATGGATCAGCATCCATTTATCAGAAGAACATTCAGCCTTTGGTTTTTTTTTGATTGGCTTATTTCACTTAGCATGGTATTCTCCAACTCCATCCATTTACTTCCAAATGCCATAATTTTATTCTCTTTTAATGCTGAGTAATATTTCTTTTTTTTTTAAATTTTTATTCTTGTTTTATTTAGGCTTATATGTTGACAGTGTAAATTGACTCATTGTACATAGATAGAGGATAACATATCAATTCTCTAGTTGTAAGTTGTATAGAATCACATCATATATGCAGTCATACATAAAGTTAGGGTTATTATGACCATCATATTCCATCACTCTTGCTGTCCCCATGCCCCTTCCCCCCTTACACCCCTGTGAACGGAGATCCACCATTGTTCCCATGTCCTTTCCCACATTATGGATCAGCATCCACTTATCAATGAGTACATTCGGCATTTGGTTTTCTGAGATTGGCTTACTTCACTTAGCATGATATTCTCCAACTCCATCCATTTACCTGCAAATGCCATAATTTTATTCTCTCTTATTGCTGAGT
>PVHX01019717.1:9371-33863 GCA_004024805.1 Geosciurus inauris
TTTTTTTTTTGGTACCAAGGATTGAACTCAGGGGTACTAGACCACTGAGCCACATCCCCAGCCCTATTTTGTGTTTTATGTAGAGACAGGGTCTCACTGAGTTGCTTAGCGCCTCACCGTTGCTGAGGCTGGCTTTGAACTTGCGATTCTCCTGTCTTGGCCTCCCAAAGCGCTGGGACTACAGGCGGGTGCCACCATGGCCATCTTTTCCATTGTTTTCTAGCTTACAGAAAAGAACCACCATCTATTTGCCATCTACTTATAGGAGTCAAAAATCTAGGAGTTGTTCTTGGCACCCGATGCCATTCCAGCATCTCATCCTGTTTTACCTCTTTCAGACCTCATCATTTACCTGTCTCCACGGACATTTCTCCAGTCCAGCCACTGTCACCTCTGTCACAGACAAAGTAGACCCTGGTTGCTCCTCTAGGTCCCCTCAGCCCTCTCATCCAATCTGTTCCCTTTACCAACTGGTGTGATCTTTTAAAAAAAACTCATCAAAGACTTCTCTTTCTCTAGGAAGAAGACTAAGATTCTTGAAATGCAATTTGAGGCCCCACAGGGTTTGACCTGCTCGTCTACCTCTCTGGACTTCCCGCTTTCTCACGCCCTTGTCCCCTCCTACACAGAAAATCTTAATTAAGCTTCTCCAGAAATCTGTGCTACAATTGATCTTAGGACTATCAGCAAGAGGCTCTACAAAAAGGTTCAATGTAGTTAAACTTCCTGTTTCCTGTTGCTCTATCTTATTTGGCCACCGCCTGGAAGGGATCAGCACTCCAGGTGCTAAAATGCTCTTCTACTAGATTTTTCACACACATTTATGGACTATCTAGTATAGTAACAATATAATAGTTTATAGAAGTGTGTTTGCAAATGCAAAGTGTAATAAGAAAGATCCTTTAACAAGGCCTCTGGCTTTGGGCCTGAGCTTCCCAGAGATGTGTACATTTCAAAGAGAAGAGAAGATGTTACTAATTGGGCTCCATGGTAACAGCTGGCAGCGGGAGGAAAGAAAGAGGAGAAGCAGCTCTCTCCTTCTCAGGCGCTGTCCTTAAAGGGTTAACTTGCCCAGAACAGTGAAAGAAATAGCTGCTTTTGAGTGAAATTCTGCAGAGTGAACTTCTGAGCCCCTCCCCTTACACGCTGGGTATAAGTTCTGAAACTGCCTGAACTCGGGGTTTAGGGGGATTAATTGATTACAGCAAAAGCTCTGCCTTCTGAACATGGCTGCAGCCAAATAAATCTGTTTCCTGCTATCTTTGGTGCCTCGCCTCATCTGCCCCTACAATACTTTTTGTGTCCCACAAGGGCCCTGGAATGCTCCGTGATTTCTCTCACCCCAGGATCTTTGCATGTGCTGCTGCTGTCTTTGCTCTGGAACATTCTCATCCCTTCCATGTACTCTCCTCATCCTTGATGGTTCAGCTCATACATCATTTCCTTTGGGACATCGCCAGTTCAGGTTCCATTCAAGTTCAGGTTCCTTTATTTTATATAGATTTCCCCAGGACTGTGCTCCTTTCTTTTAAATAACTTATCTAAATTTGGAATGATAAATTCTTTAGCATGATTTTTAAAGAAATGGCATGTCTCTCCCATGACACTGTTGGTTATGTGAGAGCGGGAACTGGCAGATAAGTATTTTTTTTTTAATATTTTTTTAGTTGTAGATGGACACAATTTCTTTATTTTATTGCTTTGTATGTGGTGCTGAGGATTGAACCCAGGGCCTCACGCATGCGAGGCAAGCACTCTACCGCTGAGCTACAATCCCAGCCCAGATGATAAGTATTTTGAGGAAGTGAAGTTAAGGGAAAGAAGAGCGTTGAAAAATTGCCTTGGTTCTTGAATTTCTTATTATTTATCCCAGGCATTTTGTAAGGACTGATCCATTTTCTGCTCTTGGGCTCCGTGAACTGCCCTGTTCCTTATAACTCTATCTTTTTGCTTAAGCTAGCTCATTTCAGTTTCTGTTACTTGCAATCAAACAAATCCTGGCTAAGGCACAACCTGTGAGAAACTATGACATTGCAGCTCAGACATTAGTGTGTTCTCCTGGGAAGTCGCTGGATGGAAGAGCTTAGCAATGGTTCAGTGACTGGCTTTTGTCCTTCCAGGTCTTCACTTCTTTTATTCGGAAGATGATATGTTTTTTTGGAAAAATCCAGGGGGCTGTGGTTGTAGCTCAGTGGTAGAGTGCTTGCCTTGCACGTGAGGCACTGTGTTCGATTCTCAGCACCACGTATAAATAAATGAATAAAATAAAGGTCCATCAACATCTAAAAAAAAAATATTAAAAAAAAAATACCCAAACTGGCTTGACCTCAGTGAGCTTTCCTGGGAAACCCTTATGGCAGGAACTGTTGAAACAGAAATGCCTGGTGAACAGGAGCCCCTTCATAGTGTCTCAGTTACTTCTTTTTGGGGAGTGCTTTTTTTTAAAAAAAAAAAAATTTTTTTTTACATATTTTTTAATTGTAGATGGACAGTGTCTTTATTTTATTGCCTTGTATGTGGTGCTGAGGATTGAACCCAGGGCCTCACGCATGCAAGGCAAGCGCTCTACCGCTGAGCTACAATCCCAGCCCTGGGGAGTGCTTTTTTATGCAGAAGCCTGCATCATTGGATTCTGGGGGCTCTTGCATGGGTCAGTGGAGGAGACCAAGCAATGTGGGACCTGGGAAGAGCTCTGGATCTTTGGTTTCCTCATCTGCAGAGTGGAAAAGGAATGAAGTAACCAGGACCTACCTCAACTTCCTTGTCAAGAGGATCAAATAAAATCAAGTTTGTAAAAGTGCTTTGCAAAATACAAAGTAATACAGTAATGCAGAATGCCACTAAGTATCTGCTGCCTCAAAGCACTTCAGCGTAAGGCACTTACCCTAAAGTAAGCACTTATCCTTTCATGAATATTTCGAGTGACTTTAGGGGCTCAGAGAGAGCTGGTACTGGGGAAAAGGACAAACCTTCCCAGCCTTAACCCTCAGGCCTTTGTTTAGAGTCAAACAGGACCCTCCACCCATTTCAGTGTTCTCCACAGCAGACTTTACCACCTGGTCTTCCGTGTGCCTACCGTCTGCCCCTTCTCTCCCACCCTGAGCACACTAGAAGTGAGCTCCCTGAGGCTAGGGACTTGTAATGTCCACTACTAGAATCCTTTTACAGTGCCTAGTACATAGTAGCTTCTTAAAAAATAAAACAAACAAAAAGCATTTATTGAACAAACACTCTAAGGGAAGGCCCAGAGTTTGGGCAAAGGTGGGCCATAATGCTCTGGGGGCGTGGCTAGAAGAGAGAAGGGAAAGTACTAACTGCTTCCAGGGCTGTTGGCATTTTGGTCAAAAGGAGAAAGGGAACGTTGATTTTGGGATAAAAGAAAACCTTCAGCTAACGTCCTGGTTTGTTAACAGCTGACTCTGTGATTCTCCTAAATATTCAACCAGGATAAAGCCATCTTCAGGGTTTGTACTTTTAACTGCAGAATTATCTCATCCCTTGTCCCCAGCCAATCATGTTGCCAGAATGATTTTTCCAATATGCAGAGTTGCTGCTATCACTACCTGTTTAGAACTCTGCCATGGCTCCCCAGTGCTCTAAGATAATCAAGTCAGACCTTCTTCCCAAGAACCCCTATTTCCACATCTTGCTATTTCACACCCTTCTTTGCTCAAGCCATTCTCAAAATGCCCTTTTCTCCCTTTTGTCTGAAAATAAACTCAGGGAGTTCCTTCTGATCCCTATTTGCTGCCCCCAAAGCCCACAGCAGAAACCCTGTGGAAGTCTTCCTTCCTATTCTTGCTATCAAATTGTCATGTGGTGTCTCCCCAACCAGCTTATCAATTGCATACCCTCAGCACCTACAACAAGACTTGGCAGGCAGGGAGCAGGACTTAAGATGCAGGGCTCCCTAAAGCTTTCTTGCTCAGTCAAGAGCTTAGCATCTGGGCCTCCCTGCCCTCTCTTTTCTCAACCCTCTCCACCCTTGGGACACTCACCTTCCTTCATTGCATTTCTTTTTATTTCTCCATCTTTGGGAGAAGGGTCTCCGGCACTCCAGGGCTCTGCTTCTCCTGGTTCCCACTTCTAGTTGCTTCAAGCTCCTCTAAGCAACTCCATAGTGGAGCCTGCCCTGCAGGAAGTGTTAGCTGGTCTCCAAGGCAACCGACCGAGCCACTGCAGCTTGGGCAGAGCAAGGGGAAAGCTCTGGCCCCAGGGAAGAAGTTATCACATCCTTGTTGATAACAACCCCTCCCAGGCAATCTGCTTTTCTCCACCTTCACAAGATCCTAGAAGCAGGATTTGGACCTCTTTTCTATTTTTAGAACCTCTGGGTCAGCAGAGGACTATGGTTTAGACCAGTGGAGCTCTGGTGCCTGCCGTTTTCTTGAGGTGGAAACAGAAGATACCAGTGAGCCTGTAATGAGCATGGAAATGGCGATCTTCTCCTCAGACTCCCTAGGGTCTCCCTGGGAGAAGACTGACAGTCTCCACCCCCACCAAGTCCAGCCCTGCCCAAGCCCGGCTAATACAGCACGCCCAGTGATCTCCTAGCATCACAAGAGAATTATCTATTACAGTGCTTCCTAGATCTGGGTGCCTGTCCAAATCACCTGGGCTGTTTGCTAAGCAAGCATGTACATTCTCGCGCAGGCGATTGATCAGAACTGTGGCCAGTGTGGGAACATGAACCTTTAACAATGGTCTCAAGTGATTATGATGTAACCAGGTCCTGACCCATCACTGGGGGCCTCTCTAACCCCTTCTTTTATAGAGTTCAAGAGAGATGAAGTGATGAATCCAATGTCAACCAGCTTCTAAGTGGCTAATGGATCTGCGCTTAGTTTTTCTTATCCAGGTCATTTCTCAAATCAGTCTTCATTTTCTGAAGCTTTAATAAGTTTATGTTACAGATGTCCTTTAGATGTTGAGCCCAGCAGTGGCTCCAACAGGCCAGGTCAGAAACAACCACACTCCTCGAAGTAGAAACTTGATTCAGCGTGTTACTCTGGGCAGGATAGTCATGGGCTGGGAGCACTGTGTGTAAAGCCATGTGTAATTTAGCATCTGGCACTACCACCAAGACAGGACAGGAGGGAGATCAGAAAGAAGGGACTCACAGGCCACAATAGGAGGTGAAGGCCCACCTTAAGCAGAGTAAGATTTTTAGGGTGATCAGCCAAGAAGAAAGCAATGTGTGGGTACCATCTTTTTCAGCTACCCTCAGAATGTAGATTGATTGGCCCCATATAAGGCATCAGAGCATAACAGGAATTTCTCTTATTTTAGGTTCTTGGGATCTGATCGGGGTCAACTCATATTCCACGTGAGAGCTGGTAACATTACTCAGGCATATGGTCAGACTTTTTTTTTTTTTTAGTTACTAATTTATGTTTTCCTTTATTTCTACCCTTCATTTCAAACTAAGGAGCAGGTGCTTTTTTGTTGAGTTGAGAAGCAGCATGAAGTCAACAGCTCTTTCTGTCTTTTGTAAAAGCCTCAGCTCAATAAAAGATTCAAGTGACATGCTGAGGCAGGGGAAGTGAGTGATGTGTTACATGTCAAGTGGGAGTGTATCAAGATCCTTTCAATTAAAAGACAAAAACCCGAGTCAAACTGGCTTAAGGAAAAAATGGGAATTTATTTGTTTAAATAATAGAAAAAGGCTAAAATGATGTTAACAGAACATCCGCCTCATTCCTTGGCTTGCTTCCTTCTCTGATGGCTTGATTCTTAGGTAGGCTTTTCAGGCGTGGCTGGCAAACTCTGGGCCCAAGCAGTGCCAAACTTCCCCGCAACTGAGCAACCCTAAAGAAGGAACATTTCTTCCTAGTTCCAGAGAGTTCCAGGCTTGGCTTCTTGGTTGCATGCCACACTCCTTCCTGAGGCAATCACTGTGTCCTGATTGCCCAGGCCCAGCTTATGTCCAGCTTTGGAGCCAGGAAGTGAAATCAGTCCATGAAGCCACATAGCCTGAGGCAGGAAAGGAGCAGTTTTCCAAAAGAGAAAGAAGAGGATGTGGGGACTGGTGGTGTAGCCCAGTGGTAAAGCGCTTGCCTCTGGGTTTGATCCTCAGCACTACATAAAAATAAATACATAAAATAAAGATATTGTGTCCATCTACAACTAAAAAATATATATATTAAAAAAAAAAAAAAAGGAAGACAATGTGGGTACTAAGCTAACATGCCTGTGAAGGAAGCCAACGGGAAGGGAGATTCTCCTAGATGAACAGAGGTTGAAAAACCAGAGATCTGAAAATGAGAGGGAGTGGAGGCCTCTCAAGGGTAGCAAGGCCTCGGTGGGCCACGACCTAAGAGGACCCATGAGTACTAGGTGCACTCAAAACCACAGGCACAGGAGGTCCCAGCTCACCAGTGTGTCATGCCCCAAACATGGGACATTTGGGGCCTCGGCAGTAATGTGCAAATGACTGAGAGGTTCTTCCTAATGTTTGAGATATAGAACTCTGCACAACCTATGGTACCCTAATAAATTCCCTACCCAGAGCACACAGGGGATCTAGTTGATTTTTAAGTGCTATGGAGGGGAGTGTGGAGTGTGGGGAAATTTCCCTGGGTGCTTAGATCCTGAAAGAGCCACACACAACCCAACGGGTGACATCACTAGTTTTACTAGTGAAGGACATACGCACTATAAAATATCGTTGAATAATGATTGTAAAGAGAAAGCTTGACAATGATATAGGAATGATGGAAGATTAAAATACAAACAAGTTGGTTTTTCCTACTTTCTTTCCTTATAGCAAAGTAGATAATATTCAGCTGTTTCTAAATAGGGACTACCTTTTATGGTTCTTTGCATCTCACATCCAGAAGCAGCAAGCCATAGATTTAGCTGCTCATGTTTGAGCCAAGGAATCATGCAACTGGGACAAACTATTTTTATTTCCTTTAGACTAGACAAACTGGCCATGTGGGACAGCAGAAGGAGCCCTAGATCTGAAATCAGGGAACCTAGGTTTGAAACTCCGATTGACCAATGACTAGTTAGTTACAGAACCTTGGGTAAGTTGTTCACCTTTTGATCTTTTGTTTTCTGGTCTATAAAATACCACCTCTTAAGATACAGGAAGAGAATTAATTAAGATGATATGGAAGAGCACATGCGCATGAATTTAATGTTCTTTCTGTAAACTCACCAAATGCCACTATTACCTAACCACAGCACTTTTGAAAATATGAATTATCTTAATAAAGTGGTTGTTATGCTTCAGTTAGAATGTTATTTTGATATTTGGGAAGCTTTCATAATGTAAGGCCTAAGCTCACAGCAGCATTATTTGTAATAAAAATCTGGAAACACTCAAAATACTATGTGTATATGAAATGAAATATTACACAGCCTAAGGAAGTAGTGGTAGATACATATACGCTATTGCTTTTGTTAAACGGAAGGAGAGTCAAGTGTCTGTTTGAATGCCTGGTAAACTATTATTAATGGTTCTCTGGAAGGTGGATTGTGGGCAGGTGTGGGAACTTTTAACTTCCTGTGCTTCTGTTTTGGACTTTTTTGGTTTGTTTTTAAAGATTTTTTTACAGACACATGTTATAGTAAAAAGAAAATCCTTTGTGCTAGTTTAGGGTCATGATCACTTCCTTCATGATAGTTCTTTGAGACAAGAAAAAGTTGTCAATTACCCTGAAAGCAGAAATAAAGTCATGTACTAGAACAGTGAGCATTAGGGTAGGATTACAAATAAGTCCACTATGCTCTTTAAGTTAGTAAAATACATAGAAGGTGGTTAAATCTTTCTTAGATGTGTAGATTCATTTTTTTCATCCTAGAGCAATTATGGACAATAAAAAATTGTTTTGTTGTTGTTCAAGTACACTTGCATTGGCCACAGAAAACAGAGCAACACAAAAGAATAAGTTTTAATTTTTTAAGAACACACATGAGTTGTCTTAGACGATATTAAATATTTATTTTTATTTTTATTTTTATTTTTTATTTTTATTTTTTTTTTTTGGTACCGGGGATTGAACTCAGGGGCACTCGACTCCTGAGCCACATCCCCAGCCCTATTTTTTGTGTTTTATGTAGAGACAGGGTCTCACTGAGTTGCTTAGTGCCTCGCCCTTGCTGAGGCTGGCTTTGAACTCGCGATTCTCCTGTCTCAGCCTCCCTAAGTGCTGGGATTACAAGCGTGAGCCACCGCGCCCGGCTTTTTTTAAAGATTTTTTTTTTTTAATATTTATTTTTTAGTTGTAGGTGGACAGAATATCTTTATTTCTAGGTGGTGCTGAGGATCGAACCCAGTGCCTCCTGCGTGCTAGGCGAGCTCGCTACCACTACGCCATAACCCCGGCCCCACGATATTAAATATTTAAACAACACGAGAAACAGTGCCAGAGTCAGTACATGGTGTTTATTTTACTGACTTTCCCTGATAATAAACGAAGATGGATTTAATAGTGATCAAATACAACTGGCAATATTTATTAAAATACCTTAAAATGTTCAACTGGGGAAAACCACACTAAAATGCAATCAAATTCTTGAATCTATTCCTTTTAGCAGATATAATTAAAAACATCTTGGCAAGACGGAATCTTTGTAGAACATACCAAATGTACGGCTTGGAGACAGCAGAGAACCCACAAGCTTGAAGAAGCCTCCAGAGAGTTCTCTCAGGATCAACAGGGCACTTGCATCATCCTGTTCCTAGCTGTACAAGCAGCAATGTGAGAGCTGTCAGTTCAGTATTAAGGATCTTGAGTCCACAAGGAAATCCTGAGATCAATGAAGCTGATACATTAAACAGGGAAATACTCACTGATAAAGTAACCACACTCGATCTGGACCAGCCTCTGCCTTCAGGAAGAATTTTACTGAAATAATTCTAGCAAATTGGTAACTGGGTCTTTCAAATTTACAGGAAATATGGTTTCACAAATCTCCTTTATAATCTAGCCCTGAATTTCATCTTGTTAATTCAATTCCATAGGTAAAACATTGTGCCAGGTCTCTTAGGAATACGAGAAAACCATATTCCTTGTTTTCAAGAGTCTATAATCTAGTTATAAAAAAATGTTTTAGTGATAATAGCAGCAACCAACATTTGAATGCTTGAGACTCTGTGCCTGGCACTTGGTCTCAATTAAACCAACAGAGCCCTGTAAGTAGATACTGTTATTAACCCCATTCTACAGATGGAAAAAAAACCAAGGCTCACAGAGGTTAAATGATTTGATAAAAGTCACCAAACTAAAACTGTGGAACTGAGATTTGAATGCAGGGGTCTATTCCCTTCCAGTACTGTTATAGAGGAATAAGCAAAAGATACACACAAAATTAGGTAAATCCAGCAGGGATTAAAGAAAACCACTAGGAGGAGACAATGTAGACACAGCCAAGAAAGCAGACAGGTTGTAATCAGAAAATGGAGAGCACGCTGGTTGCCAGAAAAAGTGAAGAGTAGGAGGCTGAGACCACACAAAGCCCCGTCATGGAGGGTTTTCAATGCCAGCTTACTGGAGTTGGGGCTTCCATCTGCGCAATGGGAACGACAAAAACATGAATAAGGACATAATACACTTCATTTTAAGACCATTTGGGCAGAATCCACTTGGAGTGCTAGAAATCAAACCCAGGGCCTCCCATGTGGCTTCTACCACAGAGTCACACTCGGCCCCGCAGAATTGACTTGGTGGACGAGCAGAGGAAGATGAGCTGAAGACAGGTTGGTTCAGATGGCTGGAGAATGAGGATATTTGTCCTAGGTCCGAGGCCATTTGTTAAAGACATTCTTGCCTATCTTGAGTGCTCTGCTGAGACTTAGTCATGTGACTTTGGGAAAGTCAGAAAGCATTTCTGAGGCCTCAATTTCTTCATCTGAAAATGGAAACTCTTTTTGACTTTATCCAACTCTGAAATTTTGAGTCTCATGAAAAATCTCTTCTTGAAACTAAATCTTAGGTGGTCTCTGTCCGTAATTGGAAGCAGGGTTGATATGCACAAACTTTGTGCTTGAAAATATCATCCTGTGGTGTTTTCTTCTTCTGGGAAAAGAACCAAAACTCTAAAAAAAAATAATACATTATACTTTCTGTCTTTAATACCATTTATAAATAACTACCTTTATTTTGTTGCTAGGTAACTATGACCCACAGGAGAACCCAGAGTCCTCTCAGCTTGGAGTTTTCCCCCATAATCTCATAGGGCAGCTAGAATAGAGTTGATGGAAGACTTAGTCAAAAATAAGGTATTTTTTGAGCACTCGCTATTGTTAAAACCACTCTGCTGCCTTTTCCTAATGTATTACCAAGAAAAGGAAAGTCTGGTGTATGCCTACCATTACAGTTACCAATTGACCTATTCATTAATGTTTATCAAAAAGAACGCTTTGAATACCTCTAATCTGTGTTATATATCAGGATAAGATTTGGATGAGCTGGGTGTAGTGGTGCACGCCTATAATCCCAGCACTTTGGGAGGCTGAGACAGGAGAATTGCGAGTTCAAAGCCAGCCTCAGCATCGGCGAGGTGCTCAGCAACTCAGTGAGATTCTGTCTCTAAATAAACACAATATAGGGCTGGGAATGTGCTCAGTGGTCAAGTACCCCTGAGTTCAATCCCCAGTACAAAAAAAAAAAAATCTGGTGTGAAGATTGAGTGACCTACTGACCACCCTAGTTTGCCTGGAACTTCCCCAGTTATAGCGCTTAAAGTCCCACATCCTGGGAAACCCCTAGGTCTCAGGCCACCTGGAATGGCTGGGCACCCTACGAAGATGCTTTCAAGTCCCAGAACCCAAAACCGTCTTTTACCATGTCTTAACCCCTAACTCCCCATGAGGTGCTTGGAAAGGCCATATAAAGAACAGCAGTGAAGGTGAGATATTGACTAGTTGTTATTGTGCTGGACTAATCCTGATACCTCCATAGAGGGCTCTAGTAAGGCTGTCATGGGGCAAATGGAACAGTCTAAAGACCAGTGGCCTTTATCTTGTTCCTCTGACCCACATTTTAAGATCTTAGAAGCTAAGAACCTTTGGCCTGCAGGAGACACAGACGACTGAAGCCAAGATGCAGTTAAGTCTATATGCAAGAAAGAAGAGAAAGATGGCTGTTTTCTGGGCTTTGGCTCAATTTTTCTCTCTTAGTTCATGGAAACCTGATGCAAATGACAGACCCACATATGTGTGGTGTTTTATTGCTGAATGGTTCTTCTTATTGCTAAACATGGCATAATCAATGCTCTGGAATATTAATGGCATCTCTGCCCTAGAGGTGAGCTAGGAGTGGAAGAAGAGAGGGAGCCCCTCCCCACCACAATGCCTACAAGTGGCATGGAAATGTCTCCGAATATGTGGAACCTCTATAAAAAATCAATTTTTTAAAGTCCAAGTTTATGCCAAAGTAATAGAAGCCTTTTTAGTTTCTTTAGTAGACAATTTATTTTGATAAACTTGCTCAATAACAAAAATACAAGTGAAGAAAATTATGTTCATTTTATACAGTTGTATTAACAATTTGTTTTGAAACTATTAATTGAAAAATGTCAAAACCAATTAGAAAACAATTCTTAATAAAGTTTGGGATAATATACAGACCTTGATCACAAACTTTAAAATCTCTTGAGGTGATACAACTTCAAGTCCTGTGTGGGGAATTCTACCTACACAGGCCACTTTTTTCCTTCATATATTTTATCCTTTGAAATTTTTCTGAAAGATAGCTGACTGTTTTGAACTGTGAATGCAAATTTAATTTTTAAAAGAAGATCAAAGTGGGTTGATAAAACAGTTACTACAGAGTAATTTGTGTCTAGCAGTCTTTTAATAAAGACAAATTAAATGCAACATGTTCTTCCCATGAAGCCCACGATGCAAAATAATAGCTAACGATATATCCAAAGTTAACTTTCAATACTTCTTTCTGGGCCTTTCCTCTAAATTAATAGATTGTTTGTCACCAGGACTATTTATTATTTCACTTAAGAGATTAAACAGCAACTTCATAGAACATCAAGTGGAGATATCAAAGCTTTAGGCAAAAGGGTAAAAACCAATAAAGTGTTTTGGTCATCTAGAACATTAAAAAGAAAGGAAAAAAAGAGCCGTCCTTCAAAAACAAAACAAATGAAACAGAAAATAGGTTAAGAGGTGGACAAGTCAGAAAAATCACATACACACGTTAACAACATAGAACATGGATTACCTTTGGAAAGAATCATACTGAAATGTTTACTTTTAATGAACTTAATATTTTCATGTTTACAGGTGTCTAGGCATGTTCAATAGGAGCTTCCAAAAATGTCAAACTAATTCAGTCTTGTGCAAATAAAACCAAAAGAGTTTTCAGCATTTTACAGTGATATTCTTAGGTATGAGAAGAATGCACACTCTAAAAACAATGTAACAGACAAAAGTTTGACAAATGATTGCACCATAAAACCGTGTTTTATATACAGTTTACAAGATATGATTTCCTGCTATAAATTAATACTGTACTATATAGTACTTATTATAGTGACCTTTTTAAAAGCAACTGCTGACAGTTGGCTATCTTTTCACTTACAGGATTTATAGAAAGTTATATGAATGAGTCCATTTCAATGTTTGGTCTGGAAGAGTACAAAGTCTTGACCTCACATACTACTGGATGAGATGGTCTCAATCCTGGGTTAGCGTGCAGACTGGCTAGAGGAGCTTTCCCTCTATCAGTCCTTTATGCACTGGACCTCCAAGACAATGATGAAATCAAAGATAATTTCATGGTTTGGGTAATAAATACAAATAAAACCTTAAATTTTGTAATCTTATATGCAATACCACTGTAAGTGAAAGAAGTAAACAGTGGGGAAATTCTTAGCAGCTGAGAAACTTTCTCTCCCCATGCTCATGATCCAGTTAAAAATATTTTGAGAAACTATTTACAATAAAATCCATCTTTTGGAAGAGAAAATCTCTTGGTTATACCATAAATTAATTTGAACTATACTTTGCTAACACTATCTCAGTGGTATAATGGTGACAACCAAAGCTTTCCTTTAAAGTGATTCCTTTGATTTGAGGACCAACTCAGATCACAATGGGAAATGCAATCCCAAATGTCCATGTGTCCGATGGTACTCTTTAGAATTGACTAGATATTGTAATACGTGGGAAAAATGGTCTCCCTTGGATTTCCCAAAGGTTTCTTTTACCTGGGGAAAGAACAGTATGACATTCCCTCAGAACGCTCAAAGAATACACCCAGGGGTGGTCCAACACCCTAAGACCCCTCTAACTCTAGAGTGAGCTGAAAATGGGGTTTCCATTCACAATGAAATACTGTGGAATTAACAGTAAGATATATGAATACCAAACAAGCCAGTGTGAAACACATTGAGCTCTTCCATTTCATACTTTGAATATTTGAGGAGGTAGACCCATCTCTGAAGTAACCATTCTATAATTTATAAACTGACTTCTTAAGAAACAGTGCGGTCATTCCTGCTTGTGTGAAGCATGGGCTACATGAAACTGTCTCTACTTACTGACAGGGACATCTAGGTTGCCATTTCACTATAAAGAGGGAAAACTTGGCTCCACTGCTGTGAAACACTCTCCTGTCCCACATTTCAAACAGGAGATGATCTATGGTGCTCACCAGGAAAAACAACTAAGCTTTGACATGAAGGCATGGAAATGTGGAGAAGAGAAATACTGTATTTTAAAATCATTTGTGAGTTCAAGCATTAGCCACAATGCTTTTTTAGGAAAAAACTTAAAGCTGTGGGTTTAGTACAGCCCTTTAAAATAAATGTAAAAATGTTAACTTTTAGCAAACAAAGGCATATAGCAAATAAAGAAAATATTGTATTGCTCGAGTTTTTGGTAAAGGTATGTGAATAATGCTTACAGATGAAAAGAACAGAAACTTATTAATTTTTATGGCAGAGTGAAATTAGTGTTGTAAGTAGTCAAAAAAGCCAGATATTTGCTAGTGAACTTTGTATTTATGTAAAGTTGTGTGCTTGAACATATAAAATGCATTATTAATGTAACAGACCAAGCCAATAGAAAAAAGAATCTATACAATAGACAACAGTTGCCAATAATTTAAATAGTGTTAGATTCCCCAAATTATAAGGTTTGACATGATCTTATCTTCTACTATCATATACAAATAAATTAACCATAGAAAGAATTTTTAGCTTAACTTAAAATTGCACCTAGAAAGGTATGGGATTATTTGTACCTATTACAAAAACTGGTTAAAATCAAGGGCTGCTACAAAGAATGAGGTAAACTGAAGACTCTCTCCACTATGCAGCCTTCAGATAAATGGCTTTTTTTCTATTGAGTGAGTTCTAGGTTTGCACACCACAGTGTTTGCTAGCAAAGCATTCAGAGTTCTCTTCCCGGAACTGTTTGCATGTGTGCATATATAAATTTACACACACATACACACACACACACACATATATACACACTGTATACTGCATCAGCAAAATATATATATTATATATATATTTATATAAATATAAGGAAGATTTCCCCCACCCTCCCACCCCGAACAACATGTCTCTTAGTGTTTGATTTTTTTTTCCTTTTCTTTTTGTACACAGAGATTAGGGAATTTCAGAATTTTTACATACATTTTTAGCAAACACATTTTGATCTATTGGCTTCTTGGTGCAATAATGCAACAGTAATCCATTCTGGTGCCAAAGGCTCATACCATTACAAGGAAGCTGTGAACTCTAATTTCTTAGGAGGTGAGGCCAGCCCCACACGAACTTCTTTTGCATCCCTCTGGTCCACCATGATTCATAAATACTTAGACTTTTTTTCTCAAATGAATCATTAGACATTAAAAACGGAACAACAGAGTCACAAAGGGCCACATGCTTTTTAGTATAAAGCATTCTCCTTCACTAGGTTGCTATCACAGTGCAGACTGACTGCCTGAATATGCTCAGGAGATTTAGTCAATATTGTCTGTATTTGGTTATGGAAAGGCTCTCAATTTTTTTTAAAATCCAAAGTGCATAGTGAGAACAAATCAAAGCAGTTTTTCAGCATCAGTTTCATCTAAGCATCTTCCTATGAGAGGAGTGCTCAGATGCCTTGTCTTTGTCCTCTCACTCTCTAAAAATAAAAATAAAAAATAAAATAAAAAATAATAGAGTCAAGCAGTTTAGACATTCATCAGCCTGGTAAACAAACTTTGCCAGCAAATAGAAGTCCTACTATTGTAAAGAAAATTGATAAGACAAAAAGTACATATGATGACCCAACTACTGTGTTGTTGGGTAATTTATAAGGTTGACCTCCGACTTCATTGATGTAAAATCCTATTGGAAATATTAGGGCAGCCATACAGAAAAGGATCACTGTAAAACAAACCAAAACACAACATTAGTAACATGGTTTGGTGATTATAAAAACATTGAAAATTTGGCACAAAAGAAGTTTATAGGAGGTGGGCATTGATAACAAGGTCAAACCTATTAATAACATGGACCACTTATTGAAAGATTTCCATATATTATAGGTCACATAATATCCCTGAAGCTTAACAATTAAATACAGCAAAAGCTGAGTTAGCCCTTTATAAAAGTATTAGAATGATTTTGAATTACCAGCATTAACATGAGTACTCTCCAAACTTACTAAGTACTCACATACACTATTCTTAGCTATTTAAACTAGTAATGAAGGGAACTAGCTAGGCTAAGTTCTGACCCCACTACCTACCAACTGTGCAATCTTAGGCCTCTGGTTCCTTTCTTAAAAAGGATAAATAAAATAACTTCAAGCCCCTGGCACAGTGCCAGGTTGACAGGATGTACTGAATAAATATTATATACTATTATCATCATAGTTATTATTTTGCCAATTCTCTGCTCCTTGTGGTATTAGAAAGAATTGGAGAAAAGGTACATAAAAATAAGTACCATTTATCTTACTCTTATTTACAATCAGCTAGTAAAAGAACATCAGATCTTTGGGATGATTATCAAATTGTCAGTGTGGTTATCTCTACCATGGACAAAGCTCCAAAAAATAATCTGTCAGGTTTCTGAATACATAGAGATAATCAAGTGAGGAAGGAGGAGAAACCTTTTTTTTTTTTTTTTTAAGTTTTGTGTATGAATACAATGAAACATATTATTTACTGAAATGTTTTTAGAAAGATATCATAAAAACCCAGGTCTGGGTAGAAGTAATTCCACAGTCCAATGCTTGATCAAACACTGCTTCTCTGTGCTACCAAAGAAATGCTCTTCTCAGTGAACATAAATTATCTATAGATGGTTAGTTTTTCCAAGAAAATGGTTTTCTTTGCTCTTTGAAGGTATATTGGTCAAATGTTTATAGTCCTTCACATTTCTTTGAAGACAGAAATGTTTCTTTTAGTTTAATATGAAGAAAAATTACTAGTCACTGTATATGAAGAGTGGAAGCTTTCTATTATTAACTAAGTAAGAAACCCTTTCCAAGTTAAACCTATTGCCAGAATACTGAGAGTGCCCTGGATAAATATATCATCCAGGGACACTTCTCTCTCTCTCTCTCTCTCTGAGTATGTGTGGTGTGTGTGTGTGTGTGTGTGTGTGAGAGAGAGAGAGAGACAGAGAGAGAGAGTACAGAATTTCGTGAGTCCTTAAAAAGCCAATTAGTAATCCTTTCCTGGATGGAATACCTCCAAAAAAAAATATTAAAAGGTAGCACTTGCTCAGAAACACACCAGTACCCTACTTTGTACCATTTAGGTAGGTAATTTTTTATTGTATAGACAAGACTACCTCATCTTGGGCAAATGACTACACCAAAAATTATTACATAAGTGAACTTGGATTCATTCTGATACCTACTATAGAAAAATAGAAAAATTCAGGCATTAAATTTTATTAGAGTTCTTCATCTTTTTGTTGTACAGTCAACAATAACTGTTAGTGCTGTCAATATCCACTTACCACTGTTATATGTCATCAATTTATAATGCTTCTTACGGCTTAAGGTGAGTAAAATGAAACCACAATAGGTATCTATACATAATCTAGTAAAAAACAATGGGACAATTGTTTTAAAACCATTTTTTTCTTAACGTTGAGTAACTTAAGAAACACTAACAATTTAGAAAAGTGCTTCATATTAAATACGTTGTATCATATTAAATTTGTTGGGTCAACTAATGTTGCAACTTCAAGCCTACCTTTTCCATTTTCTTCTTTAAAATCAAAATCTACCCTTATATGTACTCATTTAATGACTACAGGTAGAATTTAACATTTTCAAGAGTTAAAAATTTTCCAATTGAAAACAATAAAATTTTAAGGACACAATGAACTACTATTCAATTGAACCTTGGTTTTTCAATCCTTTGAATTAGGTTCCCTATAATGCCTGGTGACCAGATTCAATGGAGATTCATAATTTTTTTTTTAAAGCTACTAAGAACTGTGAAGTTACTTTAAATCTTAACCTTATTATTAACACTGATAACATCTATCACCTACAGCTTATAAAGACATAGCTTCATATCTTCCAAGGCACAGACTCTCTGGTGGTGGAAATGAGAAATCAGGTATCCTGGCAGCTGAGGTGGTAAATCAGGGCAGCAAAGGAAACAGCAGGGTCAGACTTGATGAAGAGGATTCATCTTTGTATTTCTTGCCCCCAAGAAAGGCTCATCATGTGGGGCTTTCCTTAGAGAAATATTTACTCACTGCACACAGCATCAGAAAGTGTTACCCTTTCATTATTACAAAAACTACAGCCTTTACTGGAATAGAAATATGTACATTAGAGATAAAGTACATCCTCAACAGCTGCAAGGGAACACTAGGGGAAGCCTAATTCCTCTCAGAACTGTCACCCCAGCCGGGCAGGTGGCGCACACCTGTAATCCCAGCGCTCTGGGAGGCTGAGACAGGAGAATCGTGAATTCAAAGCCAGCCTCAGCAACAGTGAGGCGCTAAGCAACTCAGTGAGACCCTGTCTCTAAATAAAACACAAAATAGGGCTGGGGAAGTGGCTCAGTGGTCGAGTGCCCCTGAATTCAATCCCCGGTACCAAAAAAAAAAAAAGAACTTTCACCCCAGCTCACTAGCTCTGCTATCGAAAACAATGCATTAAAGGAAGATAAGAAGAGCAAGGCAGCTCTACACCCACTTACAAGAAAATAACTCCAAGATATATTAAGCTAAAAACTGGAAGTATAATATTATGTGTGAACATTTTTATATAAATGTTTGTGTAAAGAACACACATATGTGGGGCTGGGGTTGTGGCTCAGTGGCACAGTGCTTGATGTGAGGCACTAGGTTCAATCCTCAGCACCACATAAAAATAAAAATAAAGACATTGTGTCCAACTTGGAAAAAAAAAGAACACATACATATGCATATATGTTTCTAGTAGGAAAATTTACAAACTGGTAAGAGTCATTACCTCCAGGAAAGAGGTTCCTGGGTGGCTGAGTGTTACCCTTTGGTAACACTTCACTTGGTTACCCTTTCACTGTCTGAATTACATAGCATATGTGCATATTATTTCAAAAAGTTAGATTATTTAACTAAAAAATAAAGGAAGATTACATTGCATTGGGGATTAACTACATATACTTAAATATTCTCTGATGGAGGGCAATGAAAAAAAACAATCATGTGTTTACATCAGGCAAATTAATAGCTCATGTGAGCATCTTAGTGCTTTCTTTGCCTCATACAACTTTGCTAAATTAGTTTAGATTTTTGGTGTTCAGAGAATAGGCACTCCCAACTTTCAATTGATTGCAGAAACTTCTTTGGCATTATTTTACTTCCAAAGAGTGAATTCTATCTGTATAAATGGTTCTATCTATGAGCAAAGATAAAAAACTATCTTCTCTGTAAATTCCTCATAAATATTTTCAAATTTAAAAATCAAATTTAAATTTTTAAATTTTAGCAGCCTGATCTCTACAACTGCTTCTGATTCCTACTCTTAGACAAGAACCGTCTCTGGAGGTCTCTTTAAATTGTGTCACACTGATTAACAAGGGTGAAGAATTTTTTTTTTTAATGTCAAAGGCAATTTGCTTGATCTACATCTTAAAGTTAAGGGCAGTGGAGATATAAAAATTAAAAAACAGAGCCAGAAACATAAAGAGGAAGTTTTACCAAAAGTTAGGGAGAAATAGAGACATGAAGGAAATCACTATCTTATAGCCTTAAAGATAAACTGAGTTTTAGCACTAATAGGGATCCTTGAGATTATCTTACTCTAATCACCCTAGTTCTAAATGATGATATTACATGAAGTGAGCAGTTTTAATATCCATTTTTAGAAACCATGCAAACCAAAGATGATTTTAAGACACTGAATTAGAAGTGTCAGTATTTGGCACAGGTATTGCCATCCATTTCTTTACATCAGAGTTTCTCAACAGTGGTATTACTGCCATTTGGGGCTAGAGAATTCTCTGGGGCGGGAGGGGAGGCAGCTGTCCAGTGGATTTGTAAGATGTTTAGCAGCATCCTGGTCTCCACACACTAGATGTCAGCAGTGCCCCCTAGTTGTGACTATCAAAAATAATTTAGGGGGCTGGGATTGTAGCTCAGCGGTAGAGCGCTTGCCTCGCATGCGTGAGGCCCTGGGTTCGATCCTCAGCACCACATACAAAGCAATAAAATAAAGACATTATGTCCATCTACAGCTAAAAAAAATATTAAAAAAAAAAAAAAAAAATTTAGGCACTGCCAAATGCCTCCTGGAGCCCAAAATTGCTTTAGAGGGAAAGAAAGAAGAAAGCAAAATTATAGAAATATCTTTTCATTGTGCATTTATGTTTTCAACTTGGGATAAGCTTCTGATGTGTTTTGAAATTAATTTTACAAAGTATGAAAGAATGTGTAATATATAAACTTATCACAACACTGAGCATAGCCATTAAAAATGTTGGTAAACAATTATTAAATAACCAAACATGCTAATTTTCCAATGGTTATACAATACACAGCAGAAACTCAATCGATGATATTAAACAGCAAATGACCACTTTTATCTAATCTATATTTTTATATTTCTTCTAGATTTATCTTTATTTTGATAGAAGATACCAATACCATCAAGAAGAGGAAAAGACTCAAGCTAATGGTAGCTCTGAGTCACAAACTTGGAATATTTAGGTCACAATGTAAACAAAAACAAGATTCATCAAACTTGCATTTCATACAAGGTAATTAAAGTTGTGGATGTCCTGGTCTTGTTGTAAGAGGTTTGAAGAACTGATGGGACTGTGGACAGTCTGTCTCAAGGCCATATGCAAATGTTGCTCTCTGATGATTATAGAGTCCTTATTACTGATTCTTGATTATCTTCATAAAAATACTAGTGTGCGCACCTTCTAGACAACTTAGTAAGCACAGGCTACTTACTTCCAGTGAATGCTATCCATCGAGCATATTTTGTAGCTTCTCTTCGCCAGTGGGAAGCCACCAGCAAACCACATGTGACAGTCAATGAAATGATTCCCATGATGATAAAAAATAGTGTGGTGACCCACTCTGGGGGTAGCCGGGGAGGGATGCACGTCCGGTCTCGTCCATGGATTGTTTGACACTGTCGCACTAGCCCCACAGTGAGTGCTCCTGGGAAGATGCAAAAGGTGGGAATACTTTAGTGGGTCTGGTAAGCCAAGAGATATTCCCTTCTACCACCCTTTGGTTATTAAATCTTATCTATCTCTGTATATGTCACCTAAGTACTTAATTTCCTAGTCATTCATAATGTGGAAACGTCTGGCTTGACATATAAACTTAAAAAACAAACAAATAAACAAAAACACCCCAAAATTTAAAAACTTCATAGAAGTTGTCAAAGGTAGCTTATTCCATCATTCATTAAACAAATAATTTTCTGAGTACATGTATAAGGCATTGCTCTAGGCTCCAGGGAAACAATAGTGATCAAGATAGATGAGGTTCCTGTCCAATGGAGCGTGCATACTAGCAGAAAGAACTGGAATTTTTCTATCCCCACTGGGTCTTACCGAGTTGCTTAGTGCCTTGTCATTGCTGAGGCTGGCTTTGAACTCGTGATCCTCCTGTCTCAGCCTCCCTGAGTGCTGGGATTACAGGCGTGCGCTACCACGCCCGGCTAAGAACTGGAATTTTTCTATCCCCAGTTTCAATACTCATTGTGTATTACTTTATTTTGGCTGAGGAGAAAATACTAATACACCTAATATAAATAAAACTAAATAATGGATTAATATTCAAAGTGATGATATTTATCAGAGTTAAAGGGTCTAGCTCACCAATTTCTAAACAATGTACAAGTGTTCATACTGTCAAACCATTACTGGCATGCTTAACAGAAAAGCTTAAAAAACTTAAAAGCTCAGTGTTAGACTGCTTGCCTAGCATGCACAAGGATCTAGGTTTCATCTCAGTACTGGGGGGGGGGGGAATGTATAATGTGTAGTTTTTAAAGTGTCCCTCTCCTTATTTAAATAACATGAAAGTGGGGCCTATGGTTATAGCTCAGTGGTAGAATGCTTGCCTAGCATGAACAAGGCTCTGGAAACGGGTGTGTGGGGCGGGGCAGGGAGAAAGAGAAAGAAAAAGAAAGAAGCTTTTTTTACATAAGCACAATTTCATGTCAAACCCAAGAATTCTTACCAAATCTGGGATGAATTAATTATAGAAATTTAGATTAGGAAGGTGCAAGAGTAATCTTTTCCTCCTTTTCCTCACAAGAATAATGACTGAAATGTACTTCTGAATAATAACTGTTTCCTCCTGCAAGAGCAACTGCAAATAGTAAAACAGTTACCAAAAGTTCAAGGGCAGACATTTCTGGAGCCAGTGAAAACATAATAGATTTCTGCACTTGGGGTGGGGGTGGGGGACAGGGATTCTTTTTGGTCACATTGTTTTCTTACAATGAACACATTGACCTCAAAATCATAACACTTGCCTTCTAGAAGGTCAATGAAACTCCTGGAAGCTGCCTGGTGGGAGAAGCAGAGAGGGCTTTAGCAGTGTGTAGATGCATGTGTGGTAGGTGGGGCTCTGGGTGGAAAGTGCTTTGTGTAACTTATGTTTTGCCATTGATACATTTTTAGAGATAAAGTGATACGTTGAAAGAAAATGAAGGAAGAAATCAGTTCTGCTCTTAAAATTGAGTTTTTCCCCCTTCTAATGCTAACTTGATCTGACTATACCTCTTGAGTGAAACAGATATACAAACAAGCTGTACTCTTCTCCCAAATCATCTAATAATTAGGCCCACCTAGTGATGAACTGGTGTAAACAACACTATAATCATCAGGCAGGATGGAGGCAGACAGGAGACAAAGAAAGCAAACCTTCACAATAATGCCATGCACTATGCCCCAGCTACTTGGAGCTGAGTGACTTCACAGGCCAAAGAGAAGCATGTCAAATGAAAATATTTTGACATCATCACTACCTTTTATATTGCTACCTTTTAAAGTCTCCTGGTAATCGTTTGAAACCAGAAGAAGGAATGGGGCAGGAGTAAGTAGGCACCAGGGGGTTGCATGATTGTCCATATAACTGAAACACTAAACAGTTTCCATGCAAAGATTACTTGGGGGGAAGGAATATCTTACTATAATAAAGCATTTTATTATAGTTTTAGAAGGAAGATATTCACAGCAGTGCCCAATAACTCCTAATAAGAAACCAATTTTTTTTTTTTTGGTACTGGAGATTGAACGCAGGGGCACTTGACCACTGAGCCACATCCCCAGCCCTATTTTGTGTTTTATGTAGAGACAGGGTCTCACTGAGTTGCTCAGTGCCTCGCCGTTGCTGAGGCTGGGTGATTGAACTCGCGATTCTCCTGCCTCAGCCTCCCTAAGTGCTGGAATTACAGGCATGCACCACTGTGCCTGGCAAGGAACCACTCTTGATTATTCAGCAAAATACTTCTAACAAATTATTCTCTTGTATTCACTATTCCATTTTAAAAAGCTATAATTGCTATAAGAAGAAACTAGAAGCAATGAAAGATTCTCTGACAAAATGCAATATTGTGGAGTACTATTATAGAAGCATCTTTGTTCACAAATTTAACACATTAATAACTCTACTATCTACTGAACTTAGATTTGCTTTTTTTTTTTTTTGGTAGTGGGGATTAACTCAGGAGCTCTTTAACACTGAGCTGTACCCTTGGTCTTTTTTTTTTTTTAAATATTTTTTAGTTGTTAATGGATCTTTATTTCATTCATTCATTATTTACATGTGGTGCTGAGGATCAAACCCAGTGCCTCACGCATGCTAGGCAAGCGCTCTACCACTGAGCTACAGCCCTAGCCCTCCTCGGTCCTTTTTGAGGCAAGTTTCACTAAGTTGTTGAGGCTGGCCTTGAACTTAAAATCCTCCTGCCTCAGTTTCCCAAGTGGCTGAGATTACAGGCATGTGAGAGTGAGCCCAGCCAGATTTACAAGATAATTATTTGCAGCCTGCACATATTAAAAGTTGTAGGTTCAGTAAATCATAACTAAAAGAGTTCTCCTTGAAAACATTTCTGAATATCCTATGTTGCCTCTCTTATTCTGGCTATGGACATGCTCACCATGGTGAGCAGCATTAGGATGAAATTGAACTTAACCTACATCTGCTGACCACTGCGCTTTCTAAGAACTGCTTTTCCTCTCCTGCCTTGCATGGCACACCAACTGAATATAAACAGAACAAGTAAGAAAATGAAAATTACTGCTATACTTTCTACAAACTAACTGGAAATATCCCGAGAGATGATTAGCTTTAAAAAAGTTATCTATGCTCCTGCATTTATAAAATTCCTTATCAAAATAAATCAAGACTAGACATTCAGCAACTCTGTTCTGAAAGAAAGGAAAACTAATTCTAATTGACAATCAGAAGGCATACTGTGTATATGAAAATCAATACACAAATATTTTATTGTGGGTTGGTGGTGAAGCTCAGTGGTAGGGCATGTGCTTAGCATGTCTTAGGCCTTGGGTTTAGTCCCCAGCACCAAACACAACTAGTATTACTGAATGCCCCTCATATGCTTAGCACTAGTGTAGTAATCAGAGATTCCAAAATTAATATGCTGTCACACTCGGGGTGAAAAAGACCTCCCTTAAATATATCACAATATATTAAAAAGATCAGTGCAAACAGTGGTCTGTCAACATTATTGTCAGAATTTGTTTTCTGAAATAAGTCTCTTAAGTCAATAAAATTTATGTCATAGTCATACATTTTCACTGGCTAACTGGAGGAATCTGCAAGGATAATTGTGTCACTACCATTACATTTTTAAAATTCAGGTACTGTTAAGCTGGGCACGGTGGCTCAAGCCTGTAATCCCAGCACTTAGGGAGGCTGAGACAGGAGAATCGCGAGTTCAAAGCCAGCCTCAGCAATGGCGAGGTGCTAAGCAACTCAGTGAGACCCTGTCTCTACATAAAACACAAAATAGGGCTGGGGATGTGGCTCAGTGGTCGAGTACCCCTGAGTTCAATCCCCAGTACCAAAAAAAAAAAA
>PVHX01019718.1:0-33760 GCA_004024805.1 Geosciurus inauris
TGGCCCTGTGCTCACACACGCGAGCGAGACTCTTGCGTGGGGCGGCAAGGCGCAGAGAGCTGCCAAAAAACTGGTTGGAAGATGGCACCTCGCTACTTCCAGTCTCAGTCTCGGTTAGCTGGAGCCCTGTGCCGAGGCCCCCGGCTGCAACTGCTTTTCTGCCGGCCGGCGCCGAAGTCACGCCTCCCAGCTACCGCTGTCTCCTGGTGGCCCTAGAGGCAGGCTCTTGCTGAGTTGCTTAGGGCCTCACTAAATTGCTGAGGCTGGCTTTGAACTTGTGATCCTCCTGCCTCAGCCTCGCAAGCCACTGGAATATCAGGCATGCACCACCATGCCAAGCTGGTTTTGGTTTTAAAACAGAAGCATTAGGCTTAGTAACTTGAAAAAGAAAATAAATACAGATATTCCAGTCCTCTTCTTTAGTATTTAAGAGTTTTCTCATCTATATGCATAGACACACACACACACAGAGGCTTATCAAGGGCTGGACCTGAGAAAAGGAGGACACTGCTTTTCACTAACCATGCAGATTCTATGACAGGGGCCCTGTGAAGTGGGCTTTGAAATTGATGAACCAGAATTTACATAGCAAATCTGCCCTTACTAATTCTTCAACCTTAAACAAATTACTTAACCTCTATCTTCAACTTTCTTGTGGTAAAATGGGAATAACACGCTTCTTGTAAGTTCATTTTAGAGAATAAATAAAGTAATTTAGCTAAAGGGCTTGGCCCCTGCTGGCCCAGAGTATGTTCCTACACCTGGTGTCCCGGAGAGAGCAGAGCTTCCAGCCACATCTCTCTGGATTTAAATCCGTGTTCTGGGCAACAGTTTGACCTTCTGGACTTTAGTTTCTTCCTCTCTGATATGTAGATAATAATCCCTGACTGTCAAAGGTAGTACTGAGGATAAATAAGGTCTGGAACAAAATAACCACTTTTATTGTGATTATACTTTTTGAAATAATCATTATCACCCAACTAGTGCATGAATCAATCATGAAAATAAAGCAAATACAGACACATTCCTTCAGAAAAAGATAGTAGAAAAGAATAATTTGTAAAGGCAGAATGAATGGGCATAAATGCAAACTGACAACTACTTATAAAAAGGAGAGATGTGCACTCATAGTATTTTTGAGAGAATAATAATAACCAAACTTCTACCAAAGTTGACATGAGACATTGTGGATAGTTATTGTCATCATTTTAATAGATTTATGTTGCCACATTTGCTGGAATAAAATCTGATAAACTTAACCCTTTGCCTTGAGTTTCGAGAAGTTTTTTGTTAGTCATTGTGTAAATAAGAAAAGATAGACCAGGTTCAGGTCCTAGCTGTGTTCTTGCAAAGGATATTCCAGAGAGAGTGGAATAAAGAGAGGTCAGTTCACAGGATTATATCTTCTCATTTCAGGACAGGGAAAACAATAAAAATGGTAATTTCATCATTCACATTCACTATAGTTCTTATTCTCTCTTTTTCTCTTATTTGACTTTTCACTGTGGGATATTTTCAAACCATGGGAAGTCACTTGGAAAATACATGGAAAGATTTTGTTCTTTATAGCAGTGAAGGTGAACTGGAGCACAGGAGAAATAAAATATGTTTCCCCACGTTCCTCAAGTGATAAAGACCTAAGACAGAAAGAATACTCTCTTGGGTTACCTCTAGCTCTCATATATGAAACCTATCCCTCAGCTTGGTAAGATTTAGGAAGAAAAAAAGTAAGCACTGTTTGGGAATTTCAAAGCATTTGACAATATTCCCAGAGTCCTCCTTGACTAAATGCAATCTTATCAATTCAATTAGCACAAGGAATTAAAAAGGATTATGCAGAAAAGGGATTTAGCAATATTTCCATTTGAATGGAGGAATTCTTATTTTTCTCATTTTGATTTACCGGAGGTAGGAACCAGAGTGTTATACAAAATTCTAAAGTCACAGATGAAACTGGTGTTAATTAAGATGCATTTATATGCTGACCCCAAGAACTATTTACTTAAGATTTATTCATTCATTTTCAAGTATTTATTGTTGATCACTGTGGATAGGTGATGTCCTTGTCACTAGGGTTGTTTCGATGAGAAGGGAAGATAAGTCCCTGCTTTGGTAAACCATTCATGTAGGGAAGACAGACAATAAACCAGTAAATGAATAAGGCAACTGCAGTTGGTGCCAAGTCCTATAAAGTTAAGGTGAGGGACAGCCACATTAGATAAGACCATCTTGTTCAAAACTTGAGGATGGCCAGGCATGGTGGCACATACCTATAATTCCAATGGCTCGGGATCCTGAGGCAGGAGGATTGCAATTTCAAGGCCAGCCTCAGAAACTTAGCGAGGCCTAAGCAACTTGGTGAGATCCTTTCTCAAAAAAAAAAAAAAAAAAAAAAAGGCTGGGGATGTGGGTTGGTGGTAAAGTACACCTAGGTTCAATTAGCAGTATCAATAAAACAAAACAAAAAGGAAAGGTGTTCTGGAAAGTTTATGATTAAAAAAAAGAAAAAAGTTCAGTTGAGGAACGAGTCTTTAATAAAGACTTTAATTTTAATCAATTTATAAGGGAGGAAAAGCATAAGATCAGCTGCTAGGGGGTTGGGATTGTAGCTGAGCGGTAGAGCGCTTGCCTTGCATGCGTGAGGCCCTGGGTTCGATCCTCAGCACCACGTACAAAGCAATAAAATAAAGACATTGTGTCCATCAACAATTTAAAAAATATTAAAAAAAAAAAAAAAAAGATCAGCTGCTAGGCTCCAGGCTTGTGATGAATAAGCTGAAGGCAGACTAACTGCTGAAGATGTCACTGAGCTCTTGACTGAGGGCCAAACAGTAAATGGGATTAGCAAAAATAAGGACATTGCATCACGGTTTCAAGTTTCATATCTTGTAGACAAGTGTCACAGAGCTGTTCCTTGGAAGAAAAGTTTGCAATAATAATATAGTTAAAGTACTTTGGTTGGTCTCAGTCTTTAAACAAGGTTTGTTGAGTTCCCCCTTGTGCCATGTCATGCCATGCAGTGAGTAGTAACAATGACTACAATAGGGCTGGGGTGGTAGCTCAGTGGTAGAGCGCTTGCCTACCATGCGTGAGGCACTGGGTTCGATCCTCAGCACCACATATAAATAATAAAATAAAGATCCATCAACAACTACAAAAAAAATATTAAAAAAAAAACACAAAACAATGACTACAATACCTAGAATTACCTAGCGGTCCCAGGAAATGGTGCTTTCCCAATCATGGACATTCCTGTTTGAGAGCTTTTACTCATTCCTGCCTCATAATATATGTGGTAGCACCCTCTTCTTATTCTGTTATTGTTATTCGTAGTGGATTTTATAAACTTTATTGGGTACGAAGAGACAATCCACACATTCCCAGTAGTTGCAGCAGCCTCTACTGGCTGACCACCAGTCAGGTTTTTCTCTGCTCCAGCTTCAGGAATTGGATCATAATTTGTTACACGTAATCCTATTTCCCTCTGCCAGGAATGGGTGTAGGGTTAAGTATGTGACACAGTTTTGGTAAATAAAACACAAGTTGATGTTCTTGGGGATGATTTTCCTGCCTGATGAGAGACCTGAAGTGAAACCTGCTATTGGGTGAAGTTGAGTTTGAGGACCTGATACTTGGAGCTGCTGTAGCCTTGTTGTGACATTGAAGAAACATTGTTGACACACAGGGATGACAGAGATATTAAGCTGCTAAACTAACCCTACAACCATCTAATTTTGCTCTTCTTTTTTAAACATTTTTTAATTGGTACATGATAATTATACATAAAATTGAGATTCATGGTGACATTTGTACATGCACATGACATAATTTGATTAATGTCATTCTCCAGTATCTCCCCTTTCCCTCATCTGTCCCCTCCTTCCCCTTGTCCTCTGTTTCTACTATTTTCATGAGGGTTCTCCCTTGCTTTATTCCCTCCTTTTCCTCTCTAGCTTCCACATATGAGAGAAAACATATGCCTCTTAACATTCTGAGTTTGGCTTACCACTTAACATAAAGCTGTCACGTTCCAATCCATTTTCCTGCAAATGGAAAATTTGTGGCTGAGTTAAACTCCATTGTGTGTATATACCACATTTTTTTCATCCATTCACCCCTTGACCAACACCTAGGCTAATACTGTAACTTGGCTATTGTGGATTGTGCTGCTATTAACATGGGTATACATGTATCACTAGCATATGATGACTTCAATTCTTTTGGATAAATATTGAGAAGTCATATAGCTGGGTCATGAGGTGGTCCCATGCTAGTCTTTTGGGGAAACTCCATACTGATTTCCACAGTGGGTTTTAACTTTGGTCTTCATATAATGTGATTTAAAAAAATATGGCATTATTTATTCACTCCACTTGTAGTCAGGTATTTTGATTTTATAACAAAGAACATCCTAACTGATGGAGTATTTAAAGATTATGAGCTTTGAAGTCAGTGTGTTTGAGTCTCACATCAATACTAGCAGGCTGTTTGACATTGGATACAAGTCCTCAGTCTTTCTGTGCCTTACTTTCTTCATATTTATCCATGGGGGTCATAGCAATGCCCACACCTCGTAGGTTGTGAGGACTAAATAAGATGATGCACAGATATTGTAGAGCACAAAATAGCTGTTCAACAAATATGAGCTGTTATAATTATTACTGCCTCTGTGTTAAGGCATCCAAGCAAGTCTAGGGAGGGGGACAGGTAAGAACTTGTGCAGGCATTGGGTGGAGGGGAGAAAGGGAAAGTCAGGTCACACATAGATCATATTTGACCAGCCGGTGACAGCCAGACCATGGCTTTTAAAGTTGAGTTATTTGTTAATATTTAATAAAAGGTAAATATTAAATATATAATATAGATCTTTCTATCTCTGACTTTGTAAAATTTTTTAAAAGCCCTTACTTTTAAAATTCACTTATGGGGCTGGGGTTATGGCGCAGTGGTAGCGTGCTCGCATAGCACGCGTAAGGCACTGGGTTCGATCCTCAGCACCACATAAAAATAAAATAAAGATATTCTGTCCACCTACAACTAAAAAATAAATATTTAAAAAAAATTCACTTATGACCAGGTACTCTCATATTTTAGTTAAAACCCTCTCACAGATAAAGGTAAGGGCTTTGAGGTCAGACATATAGCTGGGTCTTGGAGAGGACAGAGTGGGGCCCTTGGTTTCCTCCCAGCCAAGTGACAGCTGATCACCCACTCCCCTGCACTTGGATGTGGCAGTGACAGTGATGTTTCTAGTGAGGAAGGCTCTTGGGGGCATGGTTTGCCATGGTGGGTAAAGGAAGGACCCCTGTTCTTTTATAATGAGATGATCCTCAGCTTGAGTTGGGTGATTGGTATCCTTCTCTAGCCACATTATGGGTATTTGAACTGAAAGATTTTTAACTAGTCAACTTGCAAACACAACAACTGAGATTTCTCCTTGTAAAAGATCCAAATATACATGTGCATTTGTGTGTGTGTGTGTGTGTATACGTGAAGACTGTATAAGGAATGCTGTGGCCGTGGGCTCATGCTCTGATATTGAACTTCTGATATTTTGGCTCTAACATGTACTGACTGACCTTGGACCAGCTGCTTAATTTCTAAGCCTGAGTTTTCTTATCTTTAAGATGAGATTAATATAATAACTATTTCATAGCATTATTGTGAAGATTCAATAAGACAAAGTCTTTCCAGTGCCCAGGACAGGTAAGCGAGTAGTTAATGTAGGCTTGTGATTATTCCTCCAAGGATAAGACCCCTATCTATGCCTGATCATTCTAGCCAGGGGTCAGGGGTCTCATAGTCCCCTTGCCCAAAGTGAAAGTCATTTAAGGATTCTCTACTAAGGGGGAATAATCACCAGGTTTTGTGACCTGAGTTGAAGGAGAAAATTCAGGCAGAAAAATTAAGATGATCCTAATTCTTTTTTTTTTTTTTGTAAGCCTATTTCTAGTCTTATCAAAGGAAAAAAAAAAAAAGTAGCAAGAGACAGGACAGCTGTTGGGTGATTGTGCAAAGTTCTTCTTCTTCCGGCAGAGGCCACTTGTGCACAGGAAATGAAGCTGGTGGTGGGTGGAGGGGCACACCCTAAGCTGGGTGCTAGCTTCCCCAAGGACCAAGGACTTGGCTCTGCCGCCCTTGGGTGGGGAGGGGCGTGTAAGGGAGAGCTCATGGGGCAGGCAGGGATGGAGGGGTCCCCTACCACCTTCCAGGGTTCAGGGAGCTGGAGGCAGTGCCTGCCTTAGAATGCATGATTACTGAGGAGATACTTTAGTGAAGGAAAGAAAGAGAAAGAGAGGGAAGAAGGAAGTGATAAAAGAAGGGGGAAAGGGAGAGAAAGGGAAAGAGAAAGGTTGAGAGTGGGAGAAAGAAGAGAAAGGGAGAGAAAGAAAGAGAAAGTGATAGAGAAAGAGAAAAAAGAAAAGGAGAGATAGAGAAAGGAAAAGGGAGAGAGAAGTGAAGAGAAAGAGGAAAAGAGAGCAAGAGAGAGAAAAAAGGAGGGCAGGGAGGAAGGAGGAAGGGAAAGAAGGAACCTAAAGAGTAGCTGTGTTCACTGAGCTCCCCCCTGGCTCTTCCTCTTCCTCTCTCTCAAGTTTAGTGATGCAATGCTTTGTGGGAAAGGGTTTTCATTCTGAAATAAGACATGTTAGAAAAGGAGTGTTAAAGGATCAAAATTTGGAATTTAGTATAATAGACTTGCCAATGAGACACAGAATTTTACGGATTCTTGATAACTGCTGATTGCATTTGAGGAACTGATATTAATTGCCATTGGTCTGGATGTTTTCTCCAGTGTGACCTTGACAGCCATACCTGCATAGTGCTTAGTTTGGTTTGCTCAGAGGGTTTTGTACCTGTGGAGAAAAGAGACTTCTTCCCAGGCTCCAGAGCTAACAAAGCAGGGCATCAGCAGGGCTGGTTTGCCAGGTTCAGATGTACAGGGCAACTTTTACTGCTCTCTGCCTTTTGATTCATTTCATTTCTATCTGTCATAACTACCTTAGCAGAAAGTAGCATTTGAATGGTTTTTAATTGAAATTTAATTACTATGGAACTCTGAAAACTTAGCACGAATCCTCCAGAATAGATGATTGATGGGGAGAAGTCAGATGAGCTGGAAAAAGGCACAGTAACAAAGCAATTGTGAACAGACTGAAACCACGAGCTGTGGCATGATGTGAGGACCTTCTGCTGAGGAAGAGGCAGCATGGAGGAGTCTTCTCTGGCTGGGCTTGGCCTCTTCTGTCTAAGGGAATGGGCCTGCATCCTGTGGGTTACTTGCTTCCCACAAATTCCCTCCTCATTGAAGCTTTAACCTAGAGTGCCTTTGACTTTCATAACCAAAACTGTCCCTGGCCCCCATGCTGTGTGCATATGCTGTTCATCATTCACAATGTGCAGCTGGCTGGGGTGAGGAAGGATGGGCCAAATGGTAGCTCTGACCTTCCCAGGTCAAAACTGGAATGGGGAAGAATGCAAAGGGCTGCTTTTGCATCCAGCTAAGTGCTTCCTTCTTCCATGAGCCTATGAGTACTTCCTGAGCACCACTATGCCCATCTTTTCAGGGAGGCAAAATTACTGTTGCTTCCATGATCCTAGGAGTGACGGGAGAGACACAGGGGCTATGGGATCTTCCTATAGAGAACACGAGGGTTTCTTCTTGGAGGCTCTGCTTTGTAGCAGGACCTGCCTGTGGGGCTGTGGTGGGTCTTCACAGCAATGTCATTTCTGGTGTCTTTGGTCACTCTGGGTCAGGCTGTGCTTGTGCTGGGAAGCAGGAGTCTACAGGAACATGGGTGGCCCATGGGTGGTTCTTTGTTGGAGTAATGAGGTGGGCACAAGGAAACAAAACTAGGCAGGATGTTGAGATCAAAACAAACAAACCCCAAAAACAAAAAAACAAAAACAAAAACAAACAAGTTTTGAAGGTCCTAAAGCAAAAGAGACAAGCCTGTAACGAGAATGAGTGGTAGAAGGAAGGTCATCATGGACTCTTGGGGACCCTCTTGTGGCCTCTTTGAGGGCGCTTGCCCAGTGCTGTGAGAACTGAAGTTGTCTGGTGGAAGGCCAGCTTCCTGCTACTCAACCAGCTGCAGATAATATCCTTCAGTGCTCCCAGTTGGCCAGATTTCCTTCCCTCTGCTGGGCACATCTGAGTGACCTGTACCTTCAGGGCAGCCTTGTGCTCTGTGATTGGTTATGGAGTGAGGCTGAAGAGCACAGTGTGGGGGTTCAAGATAGTCCGAGTCTGGCCCTTGTTCTTTCCTCTAGACTAGGGAGTTCCCAGGCCTCCAGTCCCAGACTGGGGTGGATTCATTGATCCCTTTTCTTCTGAGGCTCCAGCTTCTTGGACTGAGAAGCTACAGTTCCCCCAGCTCTCCAGTGTGCAGCTGGCCATTGTACAACTATCTAGTTTCTGATCCTGTAAGCCACTCTAAAAAGTCCTCTTTTATAACTTTGACCATAACTAAACTATGTATGCATGTATAACTATGTATGTATATATGTATATTGTATATGTATATTTACATTTATATGTATATTGTATATGTATATTGTATATATATATATCTCCTGTTGGTTCTGTTCCTCTAGAGAACTCTAATTCAGATCCCAAAGGGCATGGTGTCTTGAAAACATTAACCTTGGCATCTATGAGCCAAGACCTTTTGCACAGCATTGAAGGAACAGAGGAGTATGGAGACTGGAGAGAACTCTCCCTGCAAGGGCAACAGGCTTTGTTGCTGTACTTTCTGCTACCCTCCTACCTTCCTTCATAGCCTTGATTGTTCCTGAGGATTTCCTTTAGATAAACTGTGACTTTGTACTTCAAATGCATCTTCCATTTTGCAGGGGGTGTTGTGCTGGGGACCAAAACCAGGGCCTTGCTAGGCAAGCACTCTACCACTGAGTCACATTCCCAGCCCTTCATCCTTTATGCTCAATTTTGGGAAATGATTTTGCCTTTGATGGTGGCTGTTTACCTTGATGGTGAGGTCAGAGTGAATATTTGCATGCGTTGGAATTAAAAATAGTCTGAGGTTCAGGTTGTGATCTGTTCACCAAAATAAACAGTGTTTTCTACACTGGGAACAGAACACCACTCCCTGAGTCTCCCTGGTATGGCCATGGCACTAAGTTTTTCTCTAGCATGTCATGAGAGGAAGTGGCTCATTCAAATCTGCAACACATACTTTTCTAAGTTTGATTCCCCTTCCAGATGACAGGGACTGTCATCCCCAGCAAGAGCCAAGTGGTGGAGGAGGAATGACTGTTAGCCTGGATTCCTTCATGGCTAAGTAGAAGAAAGACAATCTACTCACCCCTGAGCCCCCTGCAAGAGTGGGTTATTAAAAAACTACCAGAGTCAGGAGTTTCTGCAGGTAATACTTTATCCATGCCTCAGTTTCCTCACCTGTAAAATGGATAGAATATCCTGCAGGGTTTTTGAACAGGTAGAGATACTGTATAATGACACCCACTGTAGTCCTTGGTGTACAACAGAGGCCCAAGAAATCTTGACTGTGTACATATCTTTGTTCTTTGAAAGTTGTTGTGATATTTAAATGAAAAAACCATTTTTGTGAAGAGATGTCAACATGGAAGAGCTAGTTGATGGAAGTCACAAGATGCTACTGTGGCCCCTTCTTCCCTCTTATTCTAAGGTGCTTGGACAGTTTATGTAAATATTCATTTGTCCAGGGTAACAGAAGAAGGCTATTGTAGATATGATGGAATCCATAATCATGTAATGACATGCTTCTAATTTATAGCTCCTCCTCAGTGTCCCCCCCAAACCCAAAGCCAAATGACATAGCCAAATAAAACCAATGGAAAAGAACTTGTAATCTCCAGGATTGGTATTTACCTGACACAGCTGGCCACTGAAAGGACACTGCAGGGGGTTTTGAGGATTAAATGCAGGCCTTGTGCATGCCAAGCACGAGCTGAATCACTGAGCTATACTATCAGCCCTTAGATACATGATTGCTGTGGTTTAGATATTAGGGATCTCCCGAAAGCTCATGTGTAAGACAATGCAAGACAGGTTAGAGGAGAAATGGTAGGGTTATGACAGTCTTGACCCAATCCATGAATTAATCCCATGATGGGCTTAACTGAGTGGTAACTGAAGGCCAGCAGGGAGTGGCTGGAGGAGGTGGGTCCCTGGTGGCATGCCTTTCGGGTATATATTTTGTATTTGGCAAGTGGAGTCTCCCTCTGCTTTCTGATCATTATGTGAGCTGCTTCCCTCCACCACACTCTTCTGCCATGATGTTCAGCCTCACCTTGGCCCAAGGAATGGAGCTAGCTGCCCACAGACTGAGACCTCTGAAACCGTGAGCCCCCAGATAAACTTTTCTTCCTCTAAAACTGTTCTTGTGAGGTCTTTTAGTCAGAGGAGCTAAAACGCTCACTAAAACAGTGGTCTTTAAGATCTTATCCAATTGTAAGTCTCGTGATATTTAAGAAAATAACCAGAATTTTAGTTGTACCCTCTCTTGACTCCTGTGCCTTCCCAGATCTGTTACCTGGGGAATTGCACATCAGGAAGAAAATCCACCCCCACCTCTGAAGGCACAAAACAGGAAGAAGAAAGAGATGCAGTAAACCTCCAATCCCTGAATAATTTGTTCATAAGCGATTTAGCCTGTTAATAGGGGGCGTGGGGAATAAAGACATTTTAACCAAGCAGTCTATCCTTTTGTATTCTGAGTTCATTTTGCATTTGGGTTGGGTACATGATGACTCCATGAACAGGTCTCTGCATTTTTTCTTTCTCTTTTAAATATGGCCTCATTTCTTGAAAGGCCTTCGGATATCATCAAAGAATAGTCTTTGGAATCAGATGGACCTGAATTTGAACCTGGGGTGGGTTAAAACTTCAGAAAACCTGTTTTCTCATTATCAAGAGGGGTTAAATATACACCACACAGGGATGAATCTCATTAGAAATAATTAATTCAAAGGGACTAGAATGATGAGTGCCCAGCCCTCTCTGGCTCCTTCCACTCCCCCTTTCTCCTGCTAAAAACGTTCAAGGTCCAGGTTGTGGGCTGTATTCTGTGGCTGGTGACCGGGGATGCCCGTGCCATATAGAACCACCACAGGGGACCCAGGTGGGTAAACGAGCAGCAGCAGGGCTTCCTTCTGCTGAAAAAGTATGAGCACTGATCCTGAAAAAGGCCTGGTTATGCCTGCAGAGTATAGAAACCTCAAAAGATGACCAAAGTTCTGAGGAAGCTATTTTTAACCAGCCTCCTGCTGTTCGACAAGCTTTCTGGGCAGGTTTATTTCAGACCTATTGTAGCTTTCCCACTGATTTCCTGCATCCCTTTTGGCATTTATCCCCATCTGCTGGTACAGCGTGAAAGACACTCCTTCCACGGGGACCCACACAGCTCTGGTAGCCTTCGTGTTCCAGCCCGGTGCACAGGTTCAGGCCTGAGCCCAGATCTGGGAGGACGAAGAGTCAGTTTCTGGATCACAAGAGAATAGGGCTTTTATTCAGTAGGGGAGCTTAAGTTTTCTATCTCAGCATGAATTGTTTACTCCTTCTTCCTCTTCAAGTCAGCTTCTCTTTAAAGTGAACTTCTGGCATGGGAACTGTTAAGTTTAGAGTTCTGGAGAGTGGTGCCAATCCACTCCACACCTAGGTCATGAAACCTTCAACATTATTTAATTGGCTGACAAATCTGTAATTTGGGCAGGGCACAGTGACACGGTTTGTCTCTATTATTGGCAGCACCAGCTGAGGCAGTTTGAAGGCCAGACAAGGAACACCTGGCTGGGGCTGAGATTGTGAAGGACTGGCTCCTTTGCCTATACCACAGTGCATGCTGCAGTGGTTGGGACCTCATTTAAGGCTGAGACTCGCACTTGCCTTCTCTATGTAGTCACCTGGCTCCCTAGGAGCATTTTAACTGGGTTCCAAGAGGGAGTGCCTGGGAGGGCTAGGCAGAAGTTATATTTTATGACCTAATTCTTCAAGTCACTTAGCATCTCTTCTACCCTCACAGGCTGCCCAGATTCACAAGGAAAGGAGGAGGGCCCCTCCCACAGTGGGAGGAGTGTTAGCCTCACAGTGTAACGCCAGGGATTTTGCTGTGACCAGCTGGACAGTAGCTTTCTGCCACAGAGAGGAACTGGAAGAGGAATGGAGGCATGGGCTGCTTGTGTAAAAATTAAGGGAAGTCAGAGTTGTTATTTTTTCACTTTATAGATAACAGTTCTCAAAAAACTAGACAAATATGGTGGGTAGGGGTAGACAACTGGCAATGTAACAAGAAACAGAATTTCCTTGGAAAACAAACAAAAAGGAGATTCATTTGGAACATGATGTAAAATGAAGAACACAAACTTTTCATATCACAGAATCATCTTGTTTAGAAAAGCCTTTCCTACATCAAGATTATTCATCCAGGGTTGGGATAAAGCTCAGTGGTAGAGCACTTGCTTATCACACATGAGATCCTGGGTTCAATCCTCAGTGCCTCCCCTACCCAAAACACACACACACACACAAATAAGATTTTTCATCCTAGTATTATGGTTTAATTTTTGACATATCTGGAAATTATGTTGATGAAAGGGAGAGGTAAGTGTTCAGATTAATATGTTTTTAGTTGGAACATCTATTTATTGAATAATCATCTTGTCTTTATTTGAATTTTTACTTTTGCTGGGTGCAGTGGTGCACAACTGTAATCCCAGCAGCTCAGGAGGCTGAGGTATGAGGATTATGAGTTCAAAGCCAGTCTCAGCAACTTAGCAAGGCCCTAAGCAACTGAGCAAGACCCTGCCTCTAAATAAAATACAAAAAAGAACTGGGGATGTAGCTCAGTGGTTAAGTTCCCCTGGGTTCAATCCCTGGCACCTCTCCCTCCCCTCCCAAAAAAGGAATTTTACTTTCTTATACTAAATTCCTGTATTTTGGAGTCTACTTCTGTAATCAACTTTTTAAAATATTTTTTAGTTGGTGATGGACCTTTATTTTTTTTTTATTTATATGCAGTGATGAGAATTGAACCCAGTGCCTCACACTTGCTAGGCAAGTGCTCTACCATTGAGCTACAACCCCAGCCCTATAATCAATTATTTTTATTTACCTTGTTCTAGTAGGATTAACACCCCAACCCATGAACTCAGGAGTTAGGCAGAGTTGGGTGTAAGCTTAGAAGCATCTTTACTATGGCCTACTCGAACTCTTAAGCCTCAGATACTTACTCTGTAAGTTGGGGATGAATATACATACCTTATTGGGTTATTTTCCAAAACCAAGGGATTTAATATGTGCAAAATTGTTCAGCACGGTTCTCAGCACTTATGAAGATTGGGCTTTCTAGGAAATTAACTCTGACATGGCGATTCATGTGCAGGATGTTTATTCGCAATGCTCTCAAGATCAACAGATGTGGAAGGGCGGGGAAGGAAGCAGGACTGGGTGGAGGGAGATGAGAGTCACAGCCTCAGCTCACCTCCTGGGGAAGACTGAGCTCACAGCCCCACAGCATTGCCTGGGGTTGGACAGGCTTTTGTACTTCCACACCAGTGAGTCCTTGCTTGGATGCCACCATGGAAATGGGAGCCATGGCTCTGTATGGCAAAGGCCATCCCCCAAGGAGCTGATAGCTAGTGCACTCCCAGCATCCGGGTGACAAGTGATTTGTAAAGGAGGGATCTTGGTTGTGCACCACAGTATCCACTACGGTATCGTGTTCAAAAATATTTTGAGTTTTCCTCTTCCTTTTTTCCAACTCTGTGTGAAGAGCCATTCGACAAAGTTTTGTACTGGAGGGTTTCTTGTATGTTGAAATTTCAATATTGTCAGCATGATGGAGACACAGAAAAGACATTAAAGAGGTATGGTTTTTTGTGAGATGGAGGAAGATGAACGTGACTAATTGAGAGGAGCTGGACCAGGATTTGGCAAATCTGAACTTTTCATCTTAGGTTAAAATGTTTTTGTGATAATTTTTTTGTTGCTCTAGATCAGAAAGTTGACTCTCAAGGGGAATGCTAATATGATAACCAGAATATGGAGTGACCCCTTGATTATACGGAATCATCTTAGAAAACTATTAGCAGAGATCAAACAAAGTGAGGTCAACAATTTGCTTTTCCTTTTATTATAAAAGTAAAATAAAAAATAGCATTTATAAATCCAACATTTTTTCCTTTAAAGTATTTGATCTAAAAAACATATTTACAATAGCAAAATGCAGTAAAAGGGGAAAATAACATTTTCAGCACTGATTATAGCCATGTTTAAATATTGATAAGTTCTTGTTTTTTCCAAATCACAGAGATAACCACATTAGAAAAAGCAATGAGCCTTTTTTTTTTATTGCACACTACGTGACTCTGATTTTAAAATACCTTTTCTTCTTAATCCTTAATCTGAATGCACAACTGTTCCATGGACAGCTAGAAAGAACACCAGGTGGGGACACCCTTTAATGACAGCGGGAATGCAGTAGAGGGACAGCAGCAATGACAACAAAAAGCAACTGAAATCCAGTAGCAGCCAGTAAAGCTCAATAAACTACCTCACCCCCAGGTCACATCAGTTTAGTGCAGTGCTGGGTTTGCTAGATACTATCTGCAAGTGAATTAACTAAAACTCATTGAAAAACCAGGAAAGGAAGTCACGTTTAGACGGTCTTGAATTAAATCCAGCATGATTTAGCTGTTCCCCTGAGCACCTCTGGATGCACTTTACCTTCCTTTTGAACAACGCAGTGGAATTTCAGGACTTTGGTTTATACAGCATGGAAAACTGCTAACAGGCTAAATTTTGCCTTCTATAGGTCCTTCTTGCCCGTAATCATGGGGCATTTTGTTGAGAGTTAGCAATGAACTGCTGCTGGTCAGAGACTCTGTAAAGCTGAGTTTGCGGAAGGATGTCTCCACACCACTGTCACAGATGCTGTCATTGTCTTGCAGCTCATCTGAGGAGAAAAAGCACAGATTCACTGGGGGCACAGCTAGGACAAAGGCAAAGTCTCTGTTGTCATACACCTTATGCTCCAGCTGGGCACCAAGTTTGCCTTTGAAAGGCTGTGGATGGACCTCTATGTGCACAACCTGCACACTGGTCCCATCAGCCACCATATACCCCTTCTGCTGCCCCTGTTCATCAGTACTGTTCACAGTGCTGTGAAGGGAGACAGTACCGAGTGACATTAAACACTATGGAGATGGCAGATCGGGCGAATGTTTTCACATCTTTCTCTTGCAATCTAGCCTCTGTTTATCAGAATCTTTTCTGAATTCCCTTGACTCAAAAATGCACCCTTTTTCTTCTTCTTAGAAATCAGGTATAATTTTCCAACCATTGCATTGCCTATTTTATAGCTGGGGAAACTGCTGATCCTAGACAAAACAAATTGGTAACCAAAGTAGGAACCACAAATGAGATCTCTTTCTGGGTCTCACGTGTTATTTCACAGCGTACACCGCTTCAAAACATTTCTGGTAGCAAGAAAGTTAGGTGATTTGAATGCAAATGTATCTATACTAGAAAATTAATGTGAATTCTCTTTGTTGAAAAGTATCTTTAGGAATCTTATTAATGCAAATTATTTCCTACATATATGTAAACACACGAGGCACAAGTCTAGAATATACTAATCAAAATGCTGTCTTCTTATGTAGAATGTGTTAGAATATTGACTTTAATGGCAGTGCCATGCTATTGTCTTGGTACTGATTTATTCAATCAACCAATCATTATTTGGTATCTATTGTTTGCTGGGAAATGTGAAGTATTTTAAAAATAACTACAAATTAAGTCTTAATGTATATTTACTTTTTAAAGATGTATTTACTTTTTTCTTTGAATATTTGTGCAGAAGGAACAGCAGGTCATGATACGGAGATCTGGGTTGTTTTCCTGATGAACATGTTATTTCTTTCAGCACTGTGCACAATCCTACCTGTCTTAGTCCCCAAGGATGGCCTGTTGTCAAGGTGACAGTGGCACTGAAAGTGAATGGCAGGAGTCCACCACGTTAGGAGCTCTCCAGGGAAGGGGAAAAGAAGGTTCAAAGGGACTTGATCAGACTTGTGAGATCCAGCCTTGTGAGCTGAGAACACACTTGGGAAAGTATGAAAGCCATATTTAAAAGAGCAATGGGCAGCCACGGTGGTGCAGGCCTGTAATCCCAGCACTTTGGGAGGCTGAGACAGGAGAATTGCGAGTTCAAAGCCAGCCTCAGCAATGGTGAGGCGCTAAGCAACTCAGTGAGACCCTGTCTCTACATAAAACACAAAATAGGGCTGGGGATGTGTCTCAGTGGTAGAGTGTCCCTGAGTTCAATCTCCGATACCAAAAAAAAACCCCAAAACAAACAAACAAACAAAAACGAGCAAAGCAGGGGCTGATCTTCAAAACCTGAAATAGTGCCAGGCTCATAGCATATGCCACACAAGGATTTGCTGAGTGGATGAACTAGAGGGAGCACAACTGGAGTCACATCATCCCAGTAACTGGTGGTACAGAGACTGGATTGAGGGACAACATTAAGACGCAAACACAGAGGACTAGGAGCTGCCGTAGGAAACCAGGCCAAGAAACGAGGGTGGACTGGACCGGGGAGCTGATGGGTTTGATGTGAGGGGAGTAGGGCCATGAAGTATTCGTTGGCAATTCTTAGACTTGGTCTTAACCTCCTGGAGGATGGCAGTGCTTCTTACAGATGGAGCCAATAGGGGGTACGTGTGGGTGTCAAGACTGCTGCACAGAGAAGGCAGGCAGGCACAGGATGGCTCTGGAGGGCTGCAACTTGAACAGGAAACTGCAAGGTGAACCTGCTGTGGAAAGGCAAGGAGTGGAGCCTGAAGTGGGAGGGAGTGGCTGACAGTGAAGATGGGAAGAGTGACAACCAGATCTGGCAACTGGAGGTCACTAGTCTGTGACAATAGCAGGCCTAGTCAGGTGCTGGGGACAGAACACACTCGGGGTTTAGGCAAAGGACACAAGGTGAAGAAGAGGAAAGAGTAGCTTCAAAAAATTCTTTTGAGAAGTGCTGCTGTGCAGAGGATCAGAAATTGGACTGTAGCTAAAGGGGATGCAGATCAAGGGAGTAATTTTTTTGTTTATTTGTTTTGTTTTTAGAGATGAGGAAATTCTAGTCTGCTTGCTAGGTGATCCAGTAGGGTGCAGGTTGAGGGGTGGGAAGGAACTACTAATGCCAGTGAGAGAGGCAAGAATTATAGAAGCCAGGACCTGCAGAAGGTGAGAGGGGAGGGACCCTCACCACCTCACTACTAAGCCCTTATGGAAGGGGCCCCTGTGAGCACGGGCATGGTCTGGGGGCTGCAGTCTTGATGATGCCAAGATGAGAAACTTCTGGTTGCTTTTATATTTCTAGGGGAGTGTGAGGCAAGAGTACAGGATGAGTAAGGAGAGGGGAGGGGTCCTGGGGACTTAGAGACAGAAAGCATGAAATGGTTGTCTGGAGTGGAAGAATAAAATTGTAGAGAAATACAGGACACACGGACAGTGTGGAGAGTCCATTCCCTGTGGTTCTATGCTTTTCTGGTGGGATGACAGATGCTATGTCAATACTGCGAGACAGGGTCAGTGTCATGAGCATGGGCGAGAGAGCTGAGGGCAGGGGATCACTAGAGGAAGTAGGTGGAGAACTGAGGGATGATAGATACCTATCTGTCATCTGGGTTCCAGTGCGCATTCTGCAGATCTTGGACTTCACATTTCTCTCTCTGAACCTCCCTCTGTTTACACTTAAGAGATAAGAGAGTATTTACCTTAACCTCCCCTATCACACTGTTTTTAATATTTATTGGGAATCTACCTAACTCATGTGTCAATGTGATTGTCCATAGGAACAGTACCCTCATCTGAAGAGCAGTGCCCAGAGGGGTAGAGAGTAAAACAGGATAGAGCAGTCACATTGGAGGATATATTCAGGAGATGATGGGGAGGGAGCTGGCATATGCCAAAAGAAGTGAAGACACCAGCCTAGGGGAGCAGGGAGATCTCGCCACTGCTTTTCCTGTCTTTGATCTTTACCTATTTGCTGCCTTGTGGAGGAAGGCAAGAGAGGCAGTGAGTGGGCCTGAGAGGAGGTCTTCACGGGGCTGGAGGCTTCTGAGGTGCAGAAGGCCGCCTGGATCACTTCAATTGCTTCAGTGTAGCCCATCTGTCTCAGGGCCTCAACCAGCTCTTTCACCGTCCCCCCAGAGACCTGTGAGGAAAACCAAGAGTGCGTTCTTTTGTGTTTGAGTAACCATGCAGGCTATAAACACCAACACCCATCCCTTGTTCTCTTCCAAGCTGTCTTCTTGGCTCAGAGAGAACAATGTGGTACTGGAAAGGACAGAGAGAAAAGTGACTCTGTCTTTGAGTCAAGTTTCTTGTTTCAGTCAAAGACCACTCAGGAAATCACAGAGAAGCAGTTTATCGTGAACACACCAAACACACACACACACACAGATTGTGTGCTGAGGCAGTGAAAAGCCACATAAAGTGAAGTCTAAACAGTACCTCTGTGTAAGCTAAAGCTATACAATACACAGAGACACAATAGCTAACAATGCCATTTTCAAAAGAAAATAATTACATTCCATGATTTTCTCCCTTTTATTTTTAGAATGAAACCATCACCAGGTAATGGCTCCACCAGGAATCATCCAGCACAATGACTCTGTATCTTTATACATGATCAGAGCATGCTCCTGGGGTCAGGAAGATGTGCATGTTGATTACTATCTATCTTGTCGGCTCAGGGGACTGTGGTTTTGTGACAACCGCAACTCTCTAAGCAGCACTTCTGTAGGAAGTCTCCAGGTTTAAAAACAGGGAGGATCTCTAGGCTTCTGAAAACAGACTTCTCAGGAAAATGGGCTTCCATCCTAGCCCTTGGGCAATGACTGGTTTTCTTTCTTTGATGTAAGGGACAGGGAAAGGGCTTGGCCAGTGATGTTAACAGGATAGAATCAAATAAAAATGGTTAAACATATAAGGCGATGTGGTACCTCGTAGTTGTCCATGAGAGTTTTGGAAGGAGCAGGACTTAGCCGGAAGGCATTATTAAGTATCCCCAGACCCAACTTCTGTGCCAGAGTAGCCCAGTTTTTGTCTGGATCAGGGATTTCTAGCAACTTGTAGAGCTGTAGTTTTGCATCTTCAGTCAGCTGTTTCATGTCTCCTGAAGGAAATGAAGAAACACCATTGTCCTAACCTACAGAGACACAGAGGGACAGATCCCTGCCACCTGGTTTGCCCTTACTCTCAGTGGAAGCAACCGAGCTACTGTACTTGAAAGTCATCAGAGGCCCAGTTGAGCCGAAGCAGGCTATGTTTATAGTAGATTAAGACTGGATAGTTTCATTTCAAACCTCCAGGGCCTTTTAATTCTAAAATGAAAACTGTGCCTTTCTTAGAACACCCTGGATAGTGCTGGGTCTCCCCCTCCCGCTTCAAAAGGCAGCATGGAGCCAGTACTGGTGAAGAGAAGCTGTTTCTACCACAACCTACCCTGTGCCAGCAAATCCTCAGATGTAAACTCTGGCTCATATGGCTTCCCATTTAAGATGTCAAATACCTGTTAGGAAAACACAGGAACATGTTATACAGAAATATTTCTAGTTAAAAGAAAAAATCCATAGCTATATCAGTCTTTCTGGTGCTCTCTGCAGTCCCTTTGTCACTGGAGAACCTGGTGAGGATGACCCAGGATCACTGAAGGAGGTGAGCTATCTGTGTTCTGAGGAAAGGCCTTCTGGGGCAGACGAGGTGTCACTGTGCGGGGAGGACTGTGTGGACTCTGCAGGGTCACTCAGCCCCATACAAACTGGGCCACTCTTTTTATAGATGTGGAGCTGCACCTGCCCCTAGAAAAGTCCCCTGCGGTGTCAGGGATCTGTATGCTGCCAGCTTGTCCTTCTGGCTCTTCTCTCTGGGTCAAAAAGACCTAGTATCTGCTCTTCTCCTTCAGATCTCAGTTCAGTAGCATTTTGAGAAAGCTTTGAATCTACTTATCTGTTCATATTTATGGAAATCCTCTGAAGAATTCCCTGTGTATTTTTATGTTCCGAAATCACTCACCTAAGTTCTAAGCAAATGATAGCACTGATCTTGGCTTCAGAAATCCAGATGGTAATAATTCTGGCATGTGCTTGACATGTGGAACTCTCATATGAAGTTTGTGCTCCCTCGTTTCTAACATTGCTCACATCTCGACTCTGATCTGATTAGACATACACTTTTACATTCTGAGCCCATCTGACCTAGATCTTTCAAGGATAGGCTTTTCAAGATAAATATAAAGTCAGCTCTTGACAGAAAGACTTTCTTAAAAATGAAAGCATGTTCTTTAGGGAATAAAGCACCAGAAGGCCATCTGTTCTTACCTTCCTGGACCTCTGGCTTCCTCAGCAGCCATCAGATGGGCTGAGCAGCACTCACCTGCCAGTTGGCAGCCATATCTAGGGGTGTGGTTCCAGGCACAACCCCTTCATCCTCTCCTGCCTTTTCCCATGAGTCATCCAGGTCATAGAGAGGCTCAAAGTTCTCCACCAGAGGATCTGCTCCTGCAAAGTCAGGTGGCACTATGTCAGATAAACCCAGGTTTCAACAACCAAAAGCCTACAGGGGTTGCATTTCAAAAGCAAAGCACACAGCTGCTGGAGATAATTACCTAGGATAATTTCTAGTGCATGAGACATGTTTGTACTGAAATATCCAAAGAACATCTTTGTAAATTCTTATTTACTTCGACTATAAAGGTGTCCTAGTCTCCTATGTAGTCAAGGACATTACTGAAAACAAGACTCCAAATACTCTGACTTTCACATTCAACTCTACAGGATATTTTTCAATTGAATGATGCATCTTAATCTGAAGACCAATGTACAATTGTTAATAGAGATGAGCGTGCACTCTGAGGATCAGTGTCCTAAATGTTCAAATTTATGACTGCCTATGAGCATCTCTCACCTTCTCTCACTCACTCGAAAGAGCAAAGATACTTGATGTCTAGTGACAGCATGGTCAGTTTTACTCTTGGGTATAGCACTGCCGGGGCCCTGATCCTTAAATAGAAAAACACTTCTGCTAGGGTGTGTAGTTACTAAAAAATTTAGGACTAATGAATCTTGGGAAATCTAGTCTGTTCTTGAACTTCTAGCACAAAAACACCAAAAGTAACTCAAAGATTAGAATAAGAACACTTATCAGAGGTTTAGAGACTATTCTTATGAAACAGTGATTAGCCTGCTGTCTAATGAACAGCTCAGCACACCCTCTTGGGATGAAGAACTTGTTTTTATTTTTCTGGCAAAACAGTTGATTTGGGCCAACTTCAATAATGTGGGGGTGCTTCAGGAAAGCCAAAGAAGGACTGCCATGCTATTTCTTGCTTTCACTCCACCAGGCCTGGCCTGAACTGTGAAGCAGCAAGTGTAACCTGAACATACAAATGTGAAGAAATGAAGGTGAACAATTTTCAGGACTGACGACTGGAGAGGTCGAGCTATGGCTGTTCCTCAAGAGCCCTTCTTCATGCCTCTGAGCTTAGAACTAGGCTTTTCATCTGAGTGTCTTTATTTATGTCGGAGAAACTCCTGTTTAGCTTCTTGCCTGAAGGCATTTCTTCCATAAAAGTGGTGACTTTCAAAACAATTCATACCCACAGTGACCAGGGCCTCTCAGTAGAGAACATATTCAATTTAAAGGCTGCCGCTTATGTGGGGTATGATTTTTATTTTTTTGTCAGAAAAATATGGTGCCCTTAAAAAAAAAGTTCCTGTATCTTCAAAATGGTACCATAGCCTGCTCTGTTTTCTTGAATTTCTGAAGCATTTACCTTCTAAGAATTTCAAAATAACTTCTATATTAAATCAGATATGTCAAGGCAAGCTTGAGACACCAATTTCATTAAACATTTCTTAAGGTTATAAATATGCAAGGTATTGGAAATTTGAAGATGAGCAGGAATAATTTTCTATACTTCACAGGATTAGAGAATTAAATGGAATCACATCTGCAAACCCACAAGCTAGGAAGATGGGAAAAACACGGTAAGAGGATAAAGTCTGGAGTCTTGGTGTGTGGAGGTGTGACCCACAGGAGTGAGGCCTAGTGGCCTCTCTAGTCTGATTCCTTGGCTCAAAGATAGGAATAGTAACAATGTTTACGTCAAAGGGTTATCGTGGATTTAATGAGAATCCAATGAGACAGTGCATGTAAAATACCAGTGCAGTGCCTGGTACACAGTACCAGTAACCCAATAACATTTCTCAGTGTCTTGTATATAACAATAGTCAATATGCAGCCTCTTGGCTTTTTCCTATTCTTCAACTTCTAAGAAACCTTTCTTGTAAAATGAAGTCTTTAAATTATTTCTTCTAAGAGACCTTTCTTGTGAAGGAAGTCTTCAAATATTTTTCTTCTAGAGACTTCTGATGTGATCAGAGACTAGCACAGCCCAGAATTCTATAAGGAATTAAACTTTGCTTTAAGAAGATCCCTTGCTACGGGAATCAACCTAAACAATCCAAACCCAATACACACAGATGAATCAGAGAGTAAAAACTAACATGATGATCAGGGTAAAGCCCAGGATTACTGGTCCAAATAGTGCCTTAATGGCAGTTGAAAATGTCATTTCTATACCCACACTGTCAGCAGCATGTCTGAGGCCAAAAGGCAACAACAGTGCTGCTTTCCAGTCGGGGCTGCATTTTGGATAACACGTCCATTGATGATGGCCAGGCCACCTACCTGCTGCTTTGAGAAGAGCTGCCAGCTTGGTGGACCCTCTCCCGGCTGCAATGTGTAGGGGTGTAGTTCCGTCATAGGTGGTACTGTCCACGTGGGCATCCCCCTAAGGCCCGGCCCACACAGAGAAAGGTTAGTAAAAGGTTCTCTTGGCTTTTTGCCCTCACCTGCCCCTGTATGTGACCCCTCAGGTCACATTACTAGCCCAGTTGCTACTTGGACTGACTCTGCCATTGAAGAAATCCCTAATTAGAGATGAGGGACAAGGGGTAGGGAGAATGCCCTAAGGTGCTACTCTTAAGTCTTGCAAAAATGTTAAGTAGAGCTAGGTGTAAGGAGAAAAGCTGTTACTGACATCATTCTTTGAAAAAACTTCTCCCCTGGGCATTTAATGCAAAGACAAATGTGTCCTTCACCTCCAGGAGTAGGCAGCCCGCCAAGGAGATGTTGTCATGCTCCACAGCCAGATGCAGCGCTGTTCGCCCGGACTTCTGCTCCTGAGCATTGACATCTGCTCCAGCGGCCACCAGCAGCAGCAGACATGGCAGGCTATTGCTTATCACAGCTATGTGAATGGCATTCAGACCTAGGGCCCAAACACAGGGACAGACACAGGGTGGGGATGCTACTCACTGACAGCCCTTAGTGAAGCTGAAGGGATGGCAAAACTGGATTCCAGGGAGGGAAGCCATCAGGTTTCAGCACTTAACAGTGATGAAACAGTCTCAGCTTAGGGTTTTCTGTAAAGGCTCTATAAGTCTATTGTTCTCTCTTTAAAACCCACAGTCTCCTATTATGCTCTCAGGAGACACTGAATAAATAAACATTCTCCAAATAAATGATGTTTTATGTACTTCAAGATGAGTGTTTGCTCAAGCCTCTGCTTTTTCCTCCTACTGACTAACCATTCCAAATCGCCTTTAAAGGCATTAGCTACAGTGAGCCACAGAATTCCACCAAGATACGACCAACTCCAGGTGACTAAGAAAAAGCACTGCGACTGACAGTCAAGTAACACACATGAGTGAGCTTTTAGAAGGTGAACAGGAGAAGGATGTACCAACAACGGTGACTCTTACCTTCCCCATTGGGATGGTCAATAAGTAGTGCTGCCTTTTTGTGCTTGAGTAAGATATTGAGAACTTTATCATGTCCTTCTTTGGCAGCTAGGTGCAAAACAGAGTTCCCCAAGCGGTCCAGAAGGCTCAGGTCAGCCCCGGCGCTCAACAAGTCCTCCGCGACATCTTCTTGCTTAGTGATCACTGCCAAGTGCAAGGGTGTCTAAGTAGAGAAGGGAAAGGAGATTCACTGTCAGTGGCGAACACCTACAGCCCACGGCTTGGACAGGAGGTCAGACTGCCGGGCCATTTCCCATTCCCAGATAATTTCCTGACCTTGGCAAAGGAGCTCCCTGTTCCATACCACTTCTAACAAAGCAGGTGTACTCAATTAACCTTTAACCGTTCCATAATTGAGATTATTAGGATGATTTTTACATGTATCACTTTCAACAACTTTGTTGTCTTATCATAGCCCAACTGTTGCTACTTTAGCTCATCTCATAGTAAATATAGTCCTGCTGAGTTTCTAGTAGGAATCTATCTTCAGCTGAGAATCCCATATGTTAGCAAATCAAATCAAGACTATGATTTTACTGAAGGAACATAATCAGACTACTCAATAAAAACTGATCAACAAAGGGGCCATCAGTATATACTGACACAGAAAATAAATGCATAAAATTAAAAAAAATTATTGTTGCATGGATTGGCCTCCTGAGACCAATCACTGTAACTCCCCTACTGCCAATGCATAGAAGGTGATGTCAGTTTCTAAGTGACACAATGAGGACAACACAGCTATGTCACTAAAAGGGCTCGGATGAACAGAAAAGCTGAGTTGCTGGCACATAACAGAACAGTCCATCAGACTACCCTGCCCATGGAGAAGTAGGCGAATGCAAATGAGATATTTCGAAAACTGTATTTTCAAAATGGAACAAGACAAACCCAAACTTGAAAGTATTTTTCAAAACACTGAATCACTGACAGAAAACAGTATATATTTTTAAAAATAAAAATCAGTCTATTTCACAGGAGCCTAACTATAAAAGCAAGCCTGTCTAGCAGCAATTTGCCTAAATGCCCATGCAGTGAGCAGTCACTGGCCACAGCAGCAGTGGCAGGGGAGCCACCAACATCCTAGATGGTGTGGGCGGCCACCACACAGGGAACTGCCACAGTGAAGGTGTCCAGGCTGTCTCCATTGCAGCTACAGAGATATGCAACATAGCAGCAATGAGACAGGAGTGTGTGTGTGCCAACTTATCATTCTCCTTTATTTCTTTCAACTTCTAGGATTATAATCCTGGCTTGAAATGGAATTATCTTCTCAAAACTTTTGGTGGTGTTACCAAGAGCCTTCCTCTCAAAAATTAATCAGTCAATAAAGGCTGTGCTTATTAGACTGCTATGGGAAGTGGGAAAAGAAAGAAAGAAATTGTAAAAAGACCCCCAGTTGTAAGATATATATAATTATAGATACTTATAGATATATAATTCAGAAATTAAGGTTTATCTCTAGTTTTAATATAATTTTTTATGTCATAACAAATTTTCTTATCATGAAGAAGGCTTTTTAAAAAAGTTTTCTCCCTCAGTGCCACCAAATGTTTTCTATGACATTTTAGGTTTCTGGATCTTAAAACTTAAGACTATATCTTAAACCATTATAAATGTGGGACTCTGGGACCACGCATGCCACAGCCAGCCATGTCTGTCTCCAGCAGACATCCTGGACAGCCAAGTATGTACTCAAATGTACCAGTGACCCACAAATCTACAAGTGGATGTGGGTAAGGGCACTCACTACAGTAATGTTGACCCAGGTGGGAAGTTAGCAGCAGCGAAATGTTTACTACTGGGAAACAAGCACCTTAGAGGCTGAAGATGCACACTATGGGATTCTGTTCAGGAGCAATAACAATGGACTATACACAGAACTGTATGGATAAATTTAATAAATAGCCAAGGTGGAAATAGAGTGACACAGAGTAAAAAGTCACACACTAAAAAAATGCACGTATGAATAACTATGTGTATTTTATATATAAAAGCTGTATGTGTGAATTATATATAAAATACATGTACACATATATATTATGCAGTAGTGTGTATATTAATATTATACCCATAATTTTACTTTATTTTGGGAGGGGCTGGGATCTTGCTGTATTGCCCTGATTGCACTGAACTCTTGGGCTCAAGGAATCCTCTTGCTTCAGTCTCCCAAATAGCTGGGACTATGTACAGGTGCATGCCACTACTCCTGGCAATACCATAGAGATATACACAAATAAGTGCATGTAAAACTGGGGAAATCTCATTAGGATCTGTGGATTATATCACTATGAATTTGCTGGTTTTTATACTGTGCTATATGTATGCAGCACCTTACCAGTGGGAGATGCTAGATGAGGGAACCTCCCATTAGCAGCCATTAAATACACTACCATCTCCCACTACGATTTTATAACTTCCTATGAATCTATATCAACTTAAAAATTAAAAAGGTTAATGCAAGGTGGGAGATGCATGTATAATACAGTGTGGGTGGGTTGTATGTGAGAGTACTAACATATCTATGTACTGCAACTGCACATACACATGTAGCCAGTTCTTGGGAAAATACTATACCTACAAACACAACAGTTAGCTTTGGAAGTAGAGCTAGAGGACTTGTGCATTGCCAGGGAGGGCAATTCTGACTACCTAATGTATGTCCTTTTGCAGTATTTTAAAAACAATGCATATGTTATATATTTATTAAAATTAAAAACAAAAGAAAAATACATGCATGAAAAACACTCTAATGTTTTATGGGAACATATACAATAAAATAATTCATGTTAAATATAATGGAGTGGTGGTTGTTGGGGAAGGTGAATATCATCTAAAGAGAATATTCTCAGAAAAATCCTAACTCTGCTTTTGGACTATTTTGAGTGCCTCTCTACAGGGTGGGTGGGAGAGGGATTTGATCATGACAGATGGCCACAAAAATGTACTTTGAAGATTAGTGAAAGGTATCTGGGGAGAATGTTTAAGATAATTGCCAAATAACCCACATTGCTTAGATAACTGTATGATTTTCCACCAAGAATAGTTATCAGAAAACTTGACAACAGATAAAGGAGAGTTCATATCTTAGCATTCTCTAGTTCTCAAATCAAGGTTGCCACTGGCTTTGTTTCCCACCAAAAAGGCACACCAGGAAATCTAGATTCTCTGCCCATTAACTAGAACAGTGATCAGGTGGGGAAAATGGAGCTGTATTCTCCTGAGAGTTCCTGAATTAGAAGGGGCAGAAGTATCCTTGGCCATGGTTTCAGAGTTTTGTCTTTAATGCACTGAAGAGAGTCAATATATGTAACCAAATGATACAGAAAGGAATTTAGCACATAATAAATCACAGCTACTAAGATTGTTGTGCTGTGTCTTTTGCAGATCCTATTTATAAACAGAAAAACAAGCACTTCCTTGAATCTGACCTATAGACAGTGGAGGTAAATAGTCTTTGAAAGGAGGACTGAGAAACTACAACATCCTGCTCTTGGTTTGATTCATTCACTTGTGATGTTTAAAGAAACAATCAAGACATCTGAGGAGTATAAAGCTTTATGGGACAAAGGACTTTCTAAATACCAACAGTCCCCAAAATGATATGAAAGTCTGAAGAAGATACTCCTTTAAATATAAATTTGAAATTAGACTTCATTCTGGTTATTTTATACAGTGAGTCAGTGAAGAGTGCCTACTGTTATTTTCCTCTTGATATGAAGCACAGCAGCCAGAGAAGAAAACTAGTGTCTAATATTGAGTGAAATACCTATTTCCAGACAGATATTTACTGAGAGCAATATTTTAGTACCTTTTTGGGAGGAGGGCGGAAGGTTACTGGGGATTGAACTCAGCGGCACTCGACCACTAAGCCACATCCTCAGCCCTATTTTATATTTTATTTAGAGACAGGGTCTCACTTTAGCACCTCGCTTTTGCTGAGGCTGGCTTTGATCTTGTGATCTTCCTGCCTCAGCCTCCTGAGCTGCTGGAATTACTAGCATGCATCACTGAGCCTGGCTAATACTTCAGTACTTTAAAAGCACATTTTAAAATGTGGAAATAAAAAAAGAGACAAATTAACTTAAATTAATTAATTAAATAATTAAACTTACCGAATGAATTTAGTAATTTAATTTAAATTAGTAGAGCACATGCTTAGCATATGTGAAGCCCTGGGTTCAATATCCAGCACCCAAAACAAAGAAATCTCAGAGAACTGGAACTTTTACTAGGTAAATAATTATACATGATTGTTGGCCATATTTTGGTAAGACAGCTTTGTGGGGAAGAGGATCAGGGGAGGGGAGAGGAAGGATCTCTCAATGGTGGAATGCCATTTTGGCCTGGGGCTCTGGGCTCCCAACACCCTGCACCCAGACTTTGGATATGTCTAGGCACTTTCCACTGGCCGTCCCCACCTCATCCTGAAATCTGCATGTACTCATCAGGGCTTTACTGAGTCTCCAGCTATCCTCTTTTTGCAGTGTGGAAGACCTGTAAGAGCCCTTCACGTTGCTTTTCAGCCCAGCTAATTTCTGTTTAAAACTCACTTGGGCAAAACTTGTGTTCCCAATTTTTGTCACTTTGATCTCTTTTTCAGTTTTTGAAAAACACCTTTTCCTCCTCATGCAACCTCTTCACCTCTCTGTGCTCTGATTTTGGTACTCTTTATTTGATATACATTTAATCTGGCTGTTGTCAAAGTGCATTTCACTAGACCTCAGAATTCTCATAAAGCATTGGCTTTTCAGAAAAATCCAACTTTTAAACTTTTTTTTTCTTGACAGTTGTTACATTTTTTACTCTAGATTCTCCCTCCAAAATGTAATTCTTTGATTTCTAAAGTTTAAAGTTTGCCTTTCCCCAGTGGGATGCTGACTTTCACAGTATAGGGTGATTGCTATCATCCGCACAGATGGAAAGATCCTAATTCAAAAAATAACATTCCCAACTAACAGGCCTTTAGGATTACCAACAAAGTTTTACTGTGTTTTTGCTGGTAACATTACTAAAATAGTATATACATGTACAAAAAACCAAAACAAATCAGTTTTTCTTTAGTTGTCTCCTTGAGATTTCTGCTTACCTGGTACAGATCATTTCTCATGTTGATAATGTCATCAGAAATCAAACCAGATGTAACTTCTAGCAGATCCCTCACAAGCTGAGCATGAAGGTGGATGATGGCTAAGTGTAAGACACTGGAATGGAAATACAGAATTAACTAAGGTTTTAATGAACAAAAAGATCCTCAATAAATAATTTAATTTGAAGACTCTCATATTTAGTTTTATTTGGCTCTAAAATGTTTTGAATCTACAAAACGTCTTGATCAGAGGTGGAATACTCTCTCCAGAGGATCTGCCCCCCTAACTGCCCACCTAGGGCAGCTACTCATAAATGGTCTCTGCTTGGCCTCTGGAGTGTTTGTATCTGACCCCCTGAAGTGCAAAGGCACCCAGGCTTCAAGGCTGGAGAGACTTGAGCTCAAATCCCAGCTTTACTTCTGCACCACAGCTTTGGACCTCTTCTCCTTTACCTCTTCTCTGATGTTCCCTGACACAGAGATGGTGTATGTAAAACAAATGCCTGGCACTAGGAATTTTCAGAAAAACTTAGTTACTTAGCCCTGCCACCTGCTTCAAGGTACAGTGTTATGTCTTTTTAAAGATCTTCCTAGATTCCAAGAGTGGAGAATAGAGGCAGACTTTTAACTACTGGGAGAAAAACCTGAATTCCCGGCTAGGTTGGGCAACTGCAGTTTCCTATATGCCAAGCTCCTTCTCTGGCCTCTGGTCTTCTCTGGGGCAGGTTTGATGTCCAGTCAGCCTGAAGGCCCTCAAATACACTTTAGGTAGGAAAACAAGAATAATGGAACCTTGGGGGCTCATGATAAGGAGGCTGAAAGTACTGGTGGGTGTCAAGCATCACTCCTGGGATAATTCTTTAAATTGTTAGAACACTTATTATTAAAATTAATTTAACACAACTCATAACAACAAATGTTGCTTCTACTTGTTGAGAGATTCTACTTACCAGACTACGATAAGCATTTGATGTTATATATAATCATAGCAACAATCCAAGGTAATCTTATCTTTACGTCTTGGATAATGAAACAGACTTACAGGTGTACCATAACTCAGCCAAGGTCAACAAAGCTAGTAAGCAGCTGTGAAGCTCACATTCAAGTCCAGGCCTGTCTCACTCCAAAGCTGTTTCTTAAATTTCTTCAGCCATCCTGCATAAGGGATAGATGAGCCCTGCTCTACAGAGTTGGAGATGAACACTTAAGAGGACGACTACTCCAAGCATGGACAGACCAAGATGCACAGGACAGAGGCAGTACATCTGGGCTTGAAGAACCAGGTTGGATTTTGTCCAATTCAAAGATATAGGCACCATTTTATTTAGGCCTGTCTAATAACATGTATAATTTATTTGGGATTAACATAGGCACAGGGGGATCTGAAACACTAAATGGTGATTTTACTACTGGACAGGTATTTTTCAAGGAATGTTTCCAGGGTTTCACTATTTCAAGGGGTGCTGATAACACTGGTAAGACTTCTGAAAAGGACCTAGAGTCTGATGTGGACATGATGCACATGTACCAAGAAACAGGTTGTAAAACCTGTCTAAAAATTTCCATGTACAGCTCAGCATTTCATAGCAGAAGTACATACCTCTTCCCCCTCAAATCCTTACACCCTCATGGGAATTTCCCCAATACCAGGGGGCTTTATATTTTTTCTTTATTGTAATTTCTATGATGACTAACGGCCCCAGGATTTGGACTGTTGGCCAAATAAGACAAATTCAATAAAAACAAGAGGCTGAGCTGTGATGGCCCAAAGCTGCCCCTGTCTATGCCTCCAAGAGGACTCCTCTTTGGTTCTGGTACCACTTTTCTGGCCTCTCAAAGAGCCTGACTGTGTGAGTATCTGGGGTCCCAGGAAGGGGCTCTAAGTATTAATTTCCTGCTTAGGCAGGAAAGGCCACTCCCTAGCCTGTCCAGGTACGTCCAGGGTCATTACATGTGTCTGTGCTCCTCCTCATGCACCCACCACAATGATGTGCCCTGCAGCCCTTCCACCGTCCTCACCTCAAGCTTCAGCATTCCCTTCCCAGCTTGCCTGTGCTCATCTCCCTTACACTCATCAATTCAGCAGGTCCTGAGAAATGTCACTTGAAACACTGCAGTCCTGTCTTGGCTAACTGCTTTCTCTTGTGGTTATATGCCATTGAATGCTAATTAGATTATTTAACCCTGAGAAAACATTCTGCTGTTCATGTCCTTACACAAAGAGGGTTGTACCAGTTCCTCTTGTACTGTATAACAAGGCCGGTGGTTATACCACATCCTTGGTTATGCTGCAAGGAATGAGAACAAAGGTCTCTGCCTGAAACCTTGAGGTTGGCACTTTCCTAAAGCATTTGGTTGAGTTTTTAAAACAGGGACTTAAAACAGAGCTCACAAGAGATCTTCCACAGAAAAGGATTTCTCGGTGTTGATGCTATTTTTGCAAAGTTTCAGATAAAGCACTTGACTTGAATCTGAAGGCTGCCGTCTCTTGTTATTTTTGTAGGCTTTCACGATCGTTTTAGAAGTCTCAATGAAAGGACCAAAAGGACCATTTTAGAAAGAAGCCAGGTGGCTTTGCAAGTAGAATCTCAGTAATAGCAGGAATGGAAGGCATGGAATGTCAGACTCCCACACAGCATGGGTTGGAGCAGTCACAAGAGTCTGAACCACTCGCGTACTGGTGACCATGAATGGAGGCAGCAGAGAAGCACCAGTAGGGGTGGTTCCAAGATGGCGGCCTAGGCAGACGCTGTGGTCAGTCTCTCCAGAGCCAGAGATTGAAGTAGTGGAAATACCATCTCCCAGCCAGCTTCTGGACATCATCCTACAGCTGCCCCGGCAGGAATCTCACTTGCGCATGTAAGCAGGGCCACCAGGCAGCAGCCATTGCCACAAGCAGAGCGTCTTCGGCAGCAAGCGGCGGCGGAGCTCAGCCGTGGTGGCTCAGAGCCCCAGTCCAGGGCTCGCCCCGGGCGGGGCCTGCTTCTATATGGGGTTCCTGGCTCCAGCGCCCCCCAACCACGCAGGGCCCCTAGCAGCTGCTCCCGTGGACACACAGCCTCAACCGCTAGCCACTGGGGAGCCCAAATTCAGGGCAAGAGTCGCTCCAGAGACACCAGTGGAGACAGCCCACCGCACATACGCTCCAGAGCTCCAGTGCACCGGCAGGAGCCCAGAACCGCCCGCAGGAACCTGCTCAGGTGTCCAGCAAGAGGGAGACCAGGAACTGCCACCTCAAGCCACTGAGGATCCCAAACTCAGGGTAAGAGTCCCCCCAGACACCCTAGTGCGAGGCAGCCCCACCCAAGGGCAGCCTGGGCCCGCCCCAGTTCTGCTCCAGAGTTCCCGGAGACCGGCAGGAGCTGCAGAGGGCCCTGATCTGCCCTCAGGAACCTCCACGGTTGTCCAGCCAAAAGGAGACCGGGGTCAGCAACCTCTAGCCACTGGGGAGCCCAAATTCAGGGCAAGAATCGCTCCAGAGACACCAGCGCGAGGCAACCCCATCCTAGGGCAGCCTAGGTCTGCCTCAGTTCCACTCCAGAGTTCCCGGGGTCTGGCAGGAGCTGCAGAGGGCCCAGATCAACCCTCAGGAAACTCCACGGGTGTCCAACCAAGGGTTGACCAGAGTCTGATTGCTAACAGCCACAGAGGAAAGCACACCCAGGGAAAGAGTGGCCTCCAGAGACCCCAGCGGGAATGCCAGGGGTGCCCAGTTGAAGGCAGACCAGAGCCTGCTAGCTTCTAACCCCAGGGGAACTCATACTCACGATAAGGGTCGTGCACAAACTTTCCAGCTTGTGACTCTGCCTAAGTGAGACCTGAGCCAGCCTCTACTTCTGCTCCAGAGTTCCTGTTCACCAGCAGGAGTGCAAGAGAGGGCCAAAACAGCCCTGAGGGGCCGCCACAGGAGCCCAGCCAAGGCCACTCCCACTGCACTCTAGAGGTACATCCACTACTTCCGCCACCAACTTTAGTGACAGTACTGCCCATCTGGGGACACTGGGAGAACAGGAGTAGCTCCAAGGTGAGACACAGGTAATCTGGAGTGTCAATACAAGATTATAGGATAGAAGCTGCAATACCTCAGACTGGTATTTCATGAAAGGAAGACACACAATCAACATGAAAAAACAAGGGAAGAAAGTGCCCCAAATAAACCTGGATACAACTGTAACAGAATCCACTGACAGCACAGTTGATGAAATGTCAGAGAAAAAATTCCGAATGTACATAATTAAAATGATCAGCGAACTAAAGAATGACATAAGTGAACAATTACAGGCAAAAATTGATCAATCCAACAAAGAAATAGGAGAGCAAATAAAGGCAACCATTGATCATTCAAACAAAGAGATAAGAGAGCAATTACAAGTAGCAAAAGATTACTTTAAGAAAGAGCTAGAAATCGTGAAAAAAAAAATCAGAAATTCTTGAAATGAAGGAAACAATCAACCAAATGAAAAACTCAATAGAAAGCATCACCAGCAGACTAGATCACCTGGAAGACAGAACCTCAGATAATGAAGATAAGATACACAATCTTGAAAATAAATTTGACCATACAGTGAAGATGGTAAAAAATCATGATCAGAACATACAAGAAATACGGGACAGCATCAAAAGACCAAATCTAAGATTTATTGGGATAGAAGAAGGTGCAGAATTTCAAACCAAAGGAATGCACAATCTCTTCAATGAAATAATATCAGAAAATTTCCCAAGTATGAAAAATGAAATGGAAAATCAAATACAAGAGGCTTACAGAACACCAAATGTACAAAATTTCAACAGATCTACACCAAGGCA
>PVHX01019719.1:0-33763 GCA_004024805.1 Geosciurus inauris
CTCTCTCCAGAAAAGCTGAGAACCAGTAACAGTGAGGTCTGAAGTCTCCGCCAGAATCTCAAGGCATAAGATGGAGAAGTTGCATCTAATTCAACTGAATTCATCTGTCCATCCATCCATCCTTCCATCCATCCACCTATTCATCTATCCATTATCCATCCATCTAACCATTCACATATACAGTCTGTTCATTCATTCATGTAGTTAACATTTATTATCTTTTGGCCTAGCCTTGGGGTCCAGGTTCCCTGAAAGGAATTTCAGCATCCTCTGAAAAGGGAGGGCTACTGGCTCATCCTTTCCTAATTCAAATGCAAACCAGAGGATAAAGCCTCTCAGGTGTGAAACTTGAGAATAATGCAGCAGTTAGCACTGGGCCTGGCTTAGCCAGACTGTCTGGAAAGACCTGCTGATTCAGTATTAGTGGTGCTCCATGTTTAAATGCCCTCAACAAACTCCATACTTTCTGTCTTTGAAAGTCTTTCATGATGGAAGTGAGGCTGAACGATTATGTGAGAGTGCTTTTTGCGACAAGTTTATGGATGTATTCTGAAAGAAGCAAACATATGCCTATTAAGCATAGGGAGAATTATCAGTGAATGCTTTTAAATGACCAATAAAAATGAAATTATCATTGCTCATTGTTTTTTATGGATCATAATGTGTTTTTTTTCTTATGGAAATATCTAACAAACTCCTCTCCTAGATGCAGGCCCCTAATTACATAGTTAGCACACAGTAATCCATGCAAGTGGATTCTCGCCTGTCATAATTCATCTTCATAAATGTAATTGGCCCAATGAAAGGAACTACAAAATAATTCTGTAAAGAAAAGATGGATTCAATTTTAAAAAAAAAAGGAGGGGGGCTTTTCTCTTCTCTTTCCCAAAACTGCAGCTTGGGATAGGAATTTTTAAGAACACATCAGATATTTTCCCCTAGATTGCCACTCCCACCCCAATTCATTGCTCCATGATTTATTGAGACCCCCTCTATTCAAATCATTGGCTAAACACTGGAGTCAATCAAAGCTTGAAATAAACTCCCAACTGCATGGAATTGGCAATCAATTAGGGAAGGAGACATATAAGCAGTAGGCAGAAATTATGGTGATACAAGGTCAACAGCAAGAGACGCAGAGCTGGGTGAAGAGTTCAGAGGCACTGTGATTGCTTCCTGCTGGGGAATCGGGGAAGGCATGATGGGAGAAGTGGAATCTGAACTTAACTGTGAACAAAGAAGGGATGGGTGGCATGTAGGAAGGTAAATGGTCACTCTGAGGAGCTGAAGCAGAGGTGGGCTCACTCAGACTGACATGACAATGATTTTAGCATGGTTCAGGCTGGTGAAAGATGGTAAAAGATGGAGTGGAAAGAGGTTGAAGGTTACTATGAAATGGGGGAACATATTTAAAAGATTTTTAGCTAAAGGCTGCACACACCTTCCTGTCTATATATACAATAAAGATTAATGGATACAATCAGTATGGCATGCCCTCTTGCCAGATGTTGTGTCGGGGCTATGTAGAGGACAAGATGATTTAGACATCAAGCCTACCCCCAGCAACCCAGAAGGGAAGTAGAAATGATGATGTGGCCAACACTGACTTGAGCTTCTATCTGCATTTATTGGGGGGATGGAGGGTGTCGCTGTTTATATGTGGCAGTCAGTCTCAGATGAGCTCACCCTCCATAGTCTATTGCAGCAGGCATCATTCATACAAGGTTCTAGTTGCTTCCAAGACAAAGACTTTTGGACCATTTACTGCCAAATACTTTTTTCTCTAACTCAGTCACCAGCATTTTCCTTCTTGAAAACCTGAGGGGCTGGGGTTGTGGCTCAGCAGTAGAGCTCTCACCTAGCACAGGTGAGGCACTGGGTTCGATCCTCAGCACCACATACAAATTAATCAATAAAAATAAAGTTTAAAAAACCTGAATGAGTCTAGAAAAGATGCTGAGAAGAAATGCTCAGGGAGGCAAGAGGGGAATGTAAATGAGAATCACAAAGCAGAATCCAAGAGAATGGGAAATTTCATGAAGAAGTAGGCAAGAGTGTCATAAACTATAGACAATGAAAATAAGAGAAGGCTTGGGAAGTGTCCATTGGATTTAGCATGGAGAAAACCATTAATGGCTGGACAAGAGCCAGGGGACAGAGGTCAGGGGCAGTAGCATGAGGAGTGTGTGGAGCTAAAGAGGCTGAGCCACACAACTGGTGCATGGACCTAGTCAATGTCTGATGTCCACACCTCTGCTTAAGGTTTTTGGTCTTTATTCTCATCAGCAAAACTAATAACTCTTGGAAAATTAAATCAGCTTTTTAAATTAGTATATTATGTGCCACTATGGCAATTTTACGTTACAAACTTTGTGATGGCTTGGGCTGAATCTTCCATGGTGGTTCCTATCCTTTCATGAGACAAAAAAATCCAACTCAGTAATTTAGATGCAGTGTGCTTTCCTTCTCCCTTTACCCTACAGTGTCTGCTTATCTCACTTTTCTATTGCCTCCTTTTTATCTTTATGGCTTTCTTTGTGGTTGACTAAAATTTTGGTTCCAATTCCTCACTGCCTTTTTTTTTTTTTTTTTTGGTACCAGGGATTGAACCCATGGGTATTCAACCACTTAGACACATCCTCAGCCCTATTTTTGTATTTTATTTAGAGATAGGGTCTCACTGAGTTGCCTAGCAGCCTCACTTTTGCTGAGGCTGGCTTTGAATTTGTGATCCTCCTGCCTCAGCCTCTGGAGCTGCTGAGATTACAGGTGTGTGCTACCGTGCCCGGCTCTTCACTGCATTGAATAGGATTTTACTTCGTGCCCTTTCCATTGTCTAGTGGTCTATAGAGGATACTTTCCTCCTCCTTGACTTTTGGGTTGACCATATGACTTGTTTGAGCTAATGAGATGTTAGTGAATTGATGCACTCAGAGGTTCGAAAAGTTCTTGTACAATCGAGTTTACTCTTTCTATACTCTGGTTATCTACTATGAGATTATGTGCCAGGGAGATGCTGCCTCTTCAGACTGGGGCCCAAAAGAATCATGTGAAATAGACTCAGGTCTGTCCCATAGCCAGACAACCTGTAGCAGGAAGCAGATCAACCCAGCTGAGCCCAGCTAGATCAGCCATACTGTAAGCCATTAAAAAAAGAGAAAAAGCCATACTTATTTTAAGCCCCTGAGTTTGGCAATATTTCTGCAGAATCAGCTAAATATTCCATTTTGCTAGTTCAAGTACTTGAACTCTCACTCTTGCAAGACCAACTATTAATATAGAAAGTTAGACAACCTCAATCATCATTGCAAACAAGGAAAACCTTCCCTTCAGAGTTTTAAAAATATTTCTTCCAGAAGGTTTATTCCTTCCTCCATTCATTTGTTCAAACATTCAACAAATGACTACTTGTGTTGAACCTCAGCAAAGGCACTGGGGCCAAGTAAGGAGTAGTTACACATTTGAGTGAGACACATTTCCATGCCTTTACATGAGAGTGAAAGACATGTGCACAAATAATTACACCCCAAGATACCTGCCATAATTCTTACCCTAAAGCAAGCCAAGTGGAGACAAAATGATCATTCTTGCAAAAGCCCTTGTTTATACTTAAAAGCAATCATCTGTGGATATGTTTTTAAAAAATCTATAGTAATTACGAGCTTGTCTTTTTCTTTTGCACAGATCACATCAGCCAGTGAAGAAGTGCAATGCAATACAGTCTTACCATATGTCAATATCAAATACATTTTCCTTTAAAGTGTGCTTTGTGCATCCTTCTGGAAGATGGGGAATGAAATGCACTTGTAAACAGGCAGAAATGATTCACAAGACCGTGATTGCTTTTCATCAGCTGCATCAATTATATACAGCAATGGGACTTAGTGAAATACATTTACAACTTGCTAAAAACACTCCTTGAAACAATTCAGACCTTGTTAAATCCTAGTGTGCTCAGCCGAGCATGGCTGGGCTGGCAATCGGCAGAACTTGGTCTTGCCAAGAGCAATGGTGCGCTGGGGCAGAGATTCCTTTGAATCTCTCTTTCCATTGCCATCTATACCAGCATGTATAGATTTTTATTAGAATGTTTATAAAGCATACAATCAATCATCAAACCAATTGACTATATTATTCCAGGTGATAGAGACATAGGGATGTAAGTAAAACAATAAATAACACTGTCCTGCCCTCAGGTTGCTTATGGTCTCATAGGAGATACAGATAAACATGCCATTCCCATCTCCTCTATCTACCAATGATGTAAACTTTATGTGTAAAGTACTTAACATATCTGTAAAGTACTTAACATATGTGTAAAGTACTTAACATATCTGTCCCTCACGAACTTCATCTGTATTCCATTAATAGTAACTATAGCATACAACTGCTGAGAGAGCTAAATAAGTTAATATACGATACATCAGACCTAACTGGTTGTCCACTCAATATCCACAGATTCCTTTGCGGTGCAATGCACCCTGACAAAGTACTCACTTTCCCAGACTCCCTTGCTGTAGTAGCTGGTTACATGTCTCAGTTCTAGCCAATGGAAAGTAGATGGAACTCTTGGTGAGCTCATTACTTCCTGAATAAAAGGACATAGTTTTATGAGAGACACTTCTTTTATCATCTCTCCAGAAATACATATATGGAAGAGCCAGTCAACTTAAGACTGAAGATGAAGCTTGGGACAATAAGCAGGAAACTGGAAGGAACTTGATTTTCAAATGCCATCCTTGGGCACCTGCAAAAACGCTATTTTACTTAATTCCAACTCTTTGTCTTGGCAGGAGTAGTTCTCACATAAGCCACTTTCCTCCTTAAGCTACTCTTTGTGTCTGTACTATACAGATAAAATACATTCATAATCAAAAACAAGCGAAGTAGCTGCCATTGGCAACACTGATGCTGTGACTATGCAGTGTGATCAGTGGCATGATGAGAGAAACACAGGGAACCATCAGACCACTCAGGAAGGCATCTAAGCCCTACCACACATGGAAACCTCTTGGAGGAGGAGAACACAGAGGCAGAAACATGGAAGGTCAGGCGGGGCAGGAGGTTCCATCAATTCTAATGTTGAAGTCTTTTAAAATCAGTTCTGCTCCTTGTTTGCCCTGTCTTCCCATTCCACAGAACCTCAACCTAGAATGTTCCAACATGTCCTGAACAGACCTCTACTTTTAGCCTTGCCCAGACTATCTTCCATTCTTGTTTCCAGAGAAAACTTCCTCAACAAGGTGTGGTCATATCTCACCTATAAATGAGAACCTCCCAAGAGTAAGGTTCTTACACAAGGTCTCTCAAAGTTTCCATCAAAGACCCTGTAAGAACAAACCTGTGCCTCCAAGGAAGCTGTAGCAAGGCCTGAAAATCTACAAATATATTTAATCTTTTATGCTAAAAATATCATAGCATTTTTTGTTTTTTATTTTATGACATATTCTTAATTGGTTTAAATATGAAAGTGTTTTACTTGCATCCTAATGGATTTAATTTGTGTCTAGGAAGATGTGCTATCTTTAGTCAGAAGTTCCGAGACCCTTCCACATCCTGTTCTACATGCTCTGTATGTGCTAGAACTCCTTGTCGCTACATGGAGATGGCACCTACTTGGCCTGTAATACCTCCTTACTTTCCCCATGCCGATCTTTCCTCACTTAACATTGTTTATTCCTGGCCATCTGTCCAAATTCTCTGCTTGTACCTGTGTTATGGTGCCCACTATGTCATAGTTTGAGCAGTAGAATCTCCAGTCTTTGATTAAATTGTGAATTTTTCTAGGGCAAGGGCTGAATTTGATTCAGTTTTCCATTTATTATTGTGTAGCAAATTACCCCCAAAACCTAAAGGCTTAAAAGTTATCATTCTATTGTGTTCACAATTTTGAGTGAAGAATTCATGAAGAGCCCAGCCACAGTCTCTCTTGCAGTTTGCAGTGATATGCCAGCTAGGGTTGCAGTCCAGGAAGTGCAAGGTGGCTCCCTCACCTGGCTGGCAGGGGCATGTTGGCTGTCATCTGGGAGCTCTGAAGGTGCTGTCACCTGGAGCATCTATGTGCAGCCTCTCTTGCCAGGCTTCCTCAGGTTGCTTCCTCAGAGCAAGTGTCCCAAGTGAGCCAGGAGGAAGCTGTATGGCTTTTTCTGACCCAATCTCAGAAGTCATATGGTCTCACATCCAATCACATCTTATTGGTCACAAGTGAGTCAACATAGATTCAAGGAGTGGGGAGTCAGACTCCACTTCCTGCTGCTCACATTATAGAAAAGCATGTGGGGGGGAAGTGATTATTGACATTCTCTGGAAAACACTGCCTACCATCATGAGCATCCCAGCATTGATCCCAGTGTAATGGTGAATAAATGGGATCCACAAGTCCTCCAAACTGCCACCATTTCCAGATACGATTTTTCACATGGAAGGGAGGTGAAATCACTTTCTCCTTTCTAAAACCTTTTCTCCAGCACTCATTCTGTCTCTTTCTACCTGAAGATGACAGTTGAATCTAAGAGATGAAGAAAGAGCAAAAACGAAGGAGAGAGAGGGATGAGGAGGGAAGAGGGTTGGAAGATTTCCAATTCTTGGGAAGATGAAAAATAAGTTCTTCCTTGGTATTTCCTACTGCCACCTAGCTTCAGTCTTTCTTCCCTACTCTAAAAAGGAAAATGGAGTAATTGGAATTCATTTTGAACATAGATTAATGGTCAAATTAAAAAAAAAATGCAAAATCAAACTTAGTTCCCCCAATGGAACCATTTTTGTCCCCTCAGTCAGAGCCTCAGTCTTCCACATCCTCATTAGGACAGAAAGGGCTTTTGGCTAACTCATCTCTCCAAGCCCCTGCTGCAGTTAAACTCTGTGATTTCCTGCAGAGCCACCCCACCCAACCTAGCACAGCATCGGCCTCCCAGGGAGAGGCAGCCTGTCATTCAGAGAACTCTCCTTCTCCAAAATCTAATATCCCCTCATCTCCCATTATGAGTTCAGTTATGGGAGTCTTCATAGCAGGTGTCATTAAATAGACATTAAGACCCAACAGGGCATGTTTTACGGGACCATTACCATATGCCTGATGTTTGCTGTGACAAATGGAGATCCAGCCAACCACGCCATGTGATAATGGGCCGGGAAACACCCCCTGGGGTGAGGTAATGTGATTAGAAGATGAAGCTCTCATTGTTTAATGCCATCCATTGGAAGGGAACTGATTTCTCTTTGCTGACTTGCTTAAAGTCAGGTTTCGCCCTCTTCTTCCTGGGTCTATCAGGCACTCGGTATAGAAAAGAACATGGGCAGAGACACACTAGATACAAATTAGTCTCTAGTTTAGTTAATCATATTGCACCAATATGGAGACCATCTAGCCAGCCGTGGCTAGATTGATCATGTTTCAAGGAAGTTTGCATTGTGATTCAAGGACCAAGTTGCCTCAGTTTCCCCTGAGATGATTGGACTTTGGGAAGCAGAGGCAAAATAGCAAAAGTGAGAGAGTTCACTTTGACCCATTTCTCTAATATAACATTTTGCATAATCTTGGTCCATTTGCCAAAACTGAGATGTTAATATTGGTACAATATGATTAACTAGAGACTAATTTGTATCTAGTGTGTCTCTGCCCACATTCTTTTCTGTACCATGGTCAAATTCAGGAAACTACTGTTGTGTTTGGAGAGATTATTTTTGAACTCTGAACAGTCAAAATGAAGTCCACAACATCTAGGGTTTGCAATTGATTCTTTATTTCATTGTCCACAACATCTAGGGTTTGTAATTGATTCATTATTTCATCCCTGAGGTGCCCTGTGACTTATCCTGTCCCAAAGGAGAAGTTTCCATTGGGTTCCTGAGTTGTGAAGCCTTTGTTCATTGCCAAGGCTCTGGAGGGGAGAAGAGCACAATGTGTTCTCTAAGAATCATACCTCCTTCAGGGTCCTCAGAGTGGACAGTGTTCCCTTAAACTGACTCCCAGATACCTTGCAGACTGCATCTGTGTCCCTTCTTCTGAGTCTCAGTGTGGAGAGGTGAGGTTCTGCAGCCTGTGAATGTGACCTTGTTTAGAGAAAAAATAAAAAAATAAATCTTGGCAGATGTGATTAAATTAAGAATCTCAACATGAGATTATCCTGGATTATCCCTAAATCCATGACAAGTGTCCAGGAGACAGAAGAGAAGATTCAGATACCCAGAGAAGTCTGTATGAAGATAAGGAAGAGACTGGAGCTCTACAGCCACAAGTCCAGGAATGCCAGGAAAACCAAGAACTGGAGGAGGCAAAGAACGAACTCTTCTCTAGAGCCTGGAGGGGGCAGGTACAGCCCTGCAGGCCCCTGGACGTTAGACTTCCATCTTCAGAACTGTGAGAGCATAAATGCATGCTGTTTTAAGCCTCTGAGTTTGTGGTAATTGGCATGGCAGCCCCCAGAAACAAATACAGAACCCCTAAAAAGCACTTGAGGAAATTGAGTCTCGGAACTCTTCGGGCATCTTGTCGAAGTCATGTAGGTAAGAAGTGTCAGGGTCTAGACTTGGAACTAGGTCTGGGTGGCTCCAAAGTCTGGGCTCTCTGAGGCAGTGTAGGGGAGTAACTAGGACTATTCACTGTCTGGAACCAGACTTCCTGGGTTCTAATCCCAGCTCCACCACTCATGAGCTGTGTGACTTGGGGCAGATTTCTTAACCTCCCAAGCCTCGGTATCTTCCTCTGTAAAGGGGATGTTAAAGATAGCACTTTCCACCAGAGTTGTTCTGAGTTGAAGGCATGGAGGAGTTAAGCAAGGGAGACTGCTCAAAACAGAACCAAGCAGCGCAAGCACAGAGCAGTCCGTGGTCTAATCCTGTGTCTACAAAGTGTTTGCTCCCTGCCTCTCTCCTTATCACATGCTCCATCCTATCCCTTTCCAATTCAACCCCCTTGACATTTTGGAATGGCAAATTCTAGCTTTGGGGTGCTGTCCCGTGCTCTGAAGGATTTTAGCATCTCTGTTCTCTTCTCACTAGATGCTGGTAGCAACCCTCCCTCCCAGTCATGACAATCAAAAATGACAATCCAAATCTCCAGATGTTGTCAAATGTCCCTTGGAGGATAAAATGACCCTTGGTTGAGGACCCCCCACCTTAGAGAGGGCCAGGCCCTCAGGACATGGGCCTTCTCGTTAATGAGCATTGTGTCTTACATCTGGGTTTGGGTGAAAGTCTGGTTTTCACACCTGAAGTTAGTTCTGAAGCTGTCAGCAAATGTCCCTTGGCAAAGGGCTTAGAGATCCCCAGGCCATGAGAGAAGGGAAGTGGCACATCAAGAGAATGGTGTTGGAGATACAATTTTTTTAGTCGTAGATGGACAAAATACCTCTTTTGTTTATTTATTTTTATATGGTGCTGAGGATCAAACCCAGTGCCTCACACGTACTAGATCAGTACTCGTACTAGGTGAGTGCTTGTACTAGGTAAGTGCTCTACCGCTGAGCCACAACCCCAGCCCAAGACGCTCATTTTGTAGTGTCAGCTGTCTTAGCAGAGATTAGCAGAGTGCCAGGCACAGTTGCCATTATTTTCACTATTATTATTACCCCTGTCTGGTGAGCTGACCCGTAAAGGGACACAAAAGGGAAGCATCTAATCCTGATGACTGCAGAGGCCCCTAATTAAATGAGGACTTGTTTGATGGCCACCATCAAAGACAACATATGTGCCCAGGGAAGGGTGGGAGCCGGGTGCATGTAGTGTAATTTAAAGGACTGTCTTTGTGGAGGCAGGAGGAAATGGTGAGATTTACGTTGATGTGACAAAGGTTCCCGAAAGCTGTAGTTCTCCCACAGCCTGAAATGATGATATTTGCTGTTGGCAGACGTAGCTGAATTGGAAAAAGAGAGACCGCACTTGTGGACTGTCACTTCATTTTATTCTTTTGTGGCTGCCATCCAAAGGGCTCAAGTGAGAACCCCTGGGTGGAGGTGACTTCCACGATCGTTCCCCTCCTCCACTCCCTCCTCTCTGTCTTTTCTTCTCTCAGCAGCCAGAGGCCTAAGGAAGGGGGGAGAAAAGAGTGAAGATCTTGGAGTCAGGAGGCCTCTGTTGGCATCCTGGTTCTGCAACAGGAGACATCATTTGCTAAGTATTTATTCCACAGCCACAGGAATTATCTTGTCAAATCTTCAGGATAGCACTCTGAAGGAGGTGCTCTGATTATTCCCCTTTACAAAAGAGACAGAAGCTTAGACAGGTGAGATAATTCGCCTAAAGCCAAGCAGCTCATCAGGACCACCCTGTGTGGTTGTTCGGGTTGTGCACTGTCCAGGGAAGCCCCACCGTAAAGGGTAACATTTACATTGTAGACCAAGACTGAAATATGACAACAAGCGGTGGGCACAGAGCTTCCAGGCTCAGGGCAAGTTCTAGAATGACCAATCCTTCATAAACTTATGTAGGCACTCAAGCCCAGGTCTTCACTCAGAATCAAGGAACGTACACACTCCCCGGTGCACTCAGGAATGTGGCCACACCAGGTCCTGTCTGCACTGCCAGCATTCCTGGAGGTTGGCCCTCTCATTGTCCTGGCTTTGGTGGCTCAGTTCTATGCAACCCCCAAATGTGAATCTGCTCTGATCACCTGAATGGAGTGGGAGGTTGGAGCTGGGACAAGTTCACACTGGTGTTCCCTGGATTGTGAGCCTGAGGGCTGTCTGTGTATTGGAAGTTAAGCCCTGATTCCTAATCTGATGATGATGTCTTACCTTGGGTTCTCCAAAATTCACAGCCAAAGAAGAGGCTTATGGGCAAGCATTTCATTGAGGGCCGTGATCTTGGAGTGCAGAAATGAAGTCTTGTTTTGTTTTTATTTTGCATTAACATTCCCTATGGGCAGATAACAGTCCCATAGCCATTGGGAGGCAGAACCAAATCCTAAACTCATCTGTTCATTGCAAACCTTGAATTCAGCTCCCTCCCTGCCCATTCATGGAGGTGAGGGTAACAGGCACACAGGCTCCTCATCCTATTTTCAAGGACCAGGGCATAAAACCATCAACAGGTCTGGGAAGAGGGAAGCCCCAGGAACAAGGTGCAGACAGCAGAGGGGAAGGAGCATAGTACTTGGGTTGTGGACAGCAGCAGAGAGCTGGGCAGGATGGGGCTTGTGTGATCATCCCCGTGTGGACGGGGAAGGTGTGCAGAGTCCTGGAAGGAGTGGAGCCCACAGAGTGTGTTTTAGGGAGAGGCAAATGCTCCCAACCTCAGAGGAGGAAAGCCCTGAAGTTCTTCCCCTCTGATCCTGTGGGACATGGGCAAACTCAGTCCTAAAAAGGTCTCCAGACCAGGTATTTCTGGTGCCTCTCACCTGCCCCCTTGCTCCATCTCTTGAAACTATCTGGACACACTCATTGGAGTTCCTACCCTCTCTCCAATCCCTCTCCTGTCTTCTTGTTCCTGACTTCATCTTACCTGATGACCATCTGTCTCTTACACTTCTGGACATGGACTGGGTCTGCTCTCCCCTGCCTCTCAGAGGTCTCTGGAGGTTTCCACCCATTCCCACCAGGTAGCCTGTCTACCCTGGCCAGACCCTCAGGTCCTTACTCCTCCACAGCCAGGAGATTCAGAACATAAAGCAATTCCTACATAAGGAAGGTTCTCATCCCTTCAGGAGAGACCCATATTAATTCCTACCAGCCCCAGGTCCAATTTCAACCCTGACCTTGATCTTGATCTTTGTCTGAGTCTTAAGCCTGTCTCAGATTGAGTCCAACACTCGTCCTAGGCTAATTCTTAACTCTACTCCCAAATGTACATTTACCCCAGACTGAGTTCCAACCCCTCTTCCATCCTGAGCCTCAAACACAATCCCAGATTTTCCCCAACCTAAGCTAACCCATAAGTGTAAAATTTTAGTTTAAATAAGAAAACTGACCAAGAAAGTGATTGGTATAATTCAGTGCACTTCAGGAGTTCGGCTTTCCTATCACGTGCCTGAGTGGACCAGCTTATCAAAAGCATCAGAGAGGCAGTAGAAAGGCCACCTCACCTGGGGCCTGAGGGCAAGCTTTGTTACTTACCAGCTAAGGCATCCTAGGCTGCAATAAGAGGCACTTTTCTGGGCATCAGTTATAACTGTTCTTCAACCCAGTACCTGGGAGTCCACCATACACTGTGGGAAAATGTAGGTTTCACATTTGGGGGTGCTTGGGAATGATCTCCATGACCCCTGTCCCTACCAGAAAGGGCTGTCCCTTTTCCTCAGTGCTGCAAGGATGCTGGGCCTTCCACAGACCACCAACCTGCAGGTGGTGTATATTTGAACAAGGTTCCTACAAGCCCCGGCCCTGCTCTCAGCAGCCGACCTAGTTTTATTTCAGTTCCCTGAAAAGAAAACCTTATCCCAGTTCACACTGTGTAGTCTGACAAATGTGTTTCTTTATTAGGGTGATCCCAGCCCTTGGAAGCAGCACAGCAGGTCACGTGCTGACAAGGTTGCCATGGAAATTAGTCACTTTTATTGAATTATTCATTTGCATCGTCCACCTAGAATGTCCCCCCCCCCCCAGGCTCACAGCTGTGACAGACAGACACTTGGACAGAGAGGCGTGGGGCCCACGGTCCTCCATACATTAGCAGCTGTGCCTGAGAGCTGGCCAGTGACAGAGACAAAGCAGAGAATTTTGGGCAGAGATACTGGATTCCCTCCTGCCTCAGTTACGGAGCACAGCAGTTCACCAACGACAGTGTACAGACCCTGGCGTCAGACTGCCAGGGTTTGTGTCTCCATCTCTTCTATTTTCTCCTCTGTGAAGTGGGAATAGAAAGGTGTCCACTTCACAGGATGGTTCTTGCATTTCAGACTTAAAAATACATAAAATGAGCCGGGCGCGATGGTGCATGCCTGTAATCCTAGAGGCTCAGGAGGCTGAGGCAGGATGATCGCGAGTTCAAAGCCAGCCTCAGCAACGGTGAGGCCCTAAGTAACTCTATGAGACTCTGTCTCTAAATAAAAATACAAAAAATAGGGCTGGGGATGTGGCTTAGTGATTGAGTGCCCATGAGTTCAATCTCTGGTACCAAAACAAAAACAAAAACAAGACCATAAAATGCTAATAATAACTTTAGCCCTTTGGGGGGCTCTTAATATATTACACATGATGGGATAATGGGTCTTGGTTTCTCCTGTATATCAAATGAAGTTGTGAGACCAAACACTCTCTAAGGAAGCTTTCAGCTCTGATAGTCCCTGCTGTTGACAGTGGGGCCAAATGGCATCTTCCTGCATGAGCTGGTTAGCTTCTCAGGGACACAGAATCCTTGTCCCTCAGGAGTCCTTGCCCTCTTCACAGCAGCTGTCACAGGTTACAATTGTATACTCAGTATTTGTTGAAGTCCCAAAGAAACCCAGTTTCAATTTCAAAGTCAGGCAAAGGATTGGGTCTGTGTTTTGACTTTGATCCTCCTGGCTAAGGGGGTGTTGGTGTGGCACCACCAACAGCTCAATGGGTCCAGTCACTGTTACTAAAATCATCACCACCCCTCTCTGCAACCTGTAGGGATCATTGTGGTGTGCTGGCACTGACTTCAACAGATTCTCAATAAGGAAAGATAAAAAATTAACAATGTGATATTTGTTTTGTTGGAATATTTTTGGTATTCCAACCTGAAGCCAATTTTTAAGTGGCAACGTCAACAAATGTGTAAAAATATATAGAGAGGGATGTTTACACAGATGTGACAGACATCACCTAAATGCCCATCAGAGGGAGTGGCCATATGCACAGCTAGCTCCTTCCCAATTATTTACCACATAGACACAAAGAGAACTAGGTATAAACTTAGTTACAGGCTGAGATGCACAAGACACAGGACTGAATACGAAGTGCTGTGGAATTCCATTTAAATAAGATCTATAAATGTAAACATATGTCTCAGATGTCTAGGGACAGACTACAGTTTCAGATGGAGAAATGATTGGTTTGAACCCCTCCCCTCCCCATCCCTCCATCCCAATGTTTCTATGAATTTCTAAAGGACTTTTGTTGATATGACCACAAGGAGATTCTCTATCCCCCTCTGCCTTCCTTTCGGCCCTTTCTTCCTCTGAGTGAGCTCAAGGTCAGGATTGTTTTACTGTCCTATGTAGGTAGCTATGTTGGTTCCACACCATGACAACCCAGATAGAGAGTCAACTCTTTCCTTAATGTCCTCCCCGCCCCCACCCCAGACTACTCACATGAGGTCTGTGCATGCCATAAACATTACCATAGGCTTCTGAAAGCCTGTTGAAGCCTTTTCATGGCAACACAGTAAGCAACTTGAAATTCGATAATTAGGCGCCCCTGTTTCTCGGAAGTACTTTGGCCATTCCCCTGCACCGGGCTCAGCCTCCTGCTGACCTGGGTTTTGCACCTTTATGTTCATTTCTATTTTCAGCTCTATTGCTCTCCCTCTGGCTCTTGATTGGCCCTGGGAGCTCCAAGCTCTTCTCACTTTATGAAGCAGAGCAATTCAGTCCTGCTCTGCCCCACCCCCAGATGCCTATCTAGGCCACACTTGCGTGTGTTCAAACTCATCCAGGGTTCAAGTTCAGCTCCCAACAGGCCACTGACTGAACAAAACTTCCTTAGAGAGCAGCTGGGGGTGCAAATAGCAATCTCTCTCTCCCTCCCTCTCTCTCTCTCTCTCTCTCTCTCTCACACACACACACACACACACACACACACATGCACGCACACACCAAGAATAATCAGTCCAGAATTATGTTCACCAAAATGTTAGCAGTAGTTATTTCTAAGTAAAGATAATTTGGGTTATTTTTGTTTTCCTTTTCTCCTTTATATATTTTTGTAGGAACTGGATTTTCTAAAATGGGCACACGTTAACTTCCCAGTCTAAGCAGCAAGTAGGAGGAGCGATTTTCATTTGGGGAAGAAAATGTCCTCTGGGATGCAGACTCCCAGGTCAAGGGCTCACTACCATGGCCCTTCCCTCCCAGTCCTTGTGCACGTTTACTGAGCTCCTGCTTGCCACACAGCATCACCAGACCTCAGTCCCCACTCCTAATCTCAGCACCTCCTACCACCCCAGCCTGTGGTGCCAAACCAAGGCCTGCCAGGGGTCCTGCCCAAACTGACTTCCCTCTGCTCATAGACACTTAAAGGGTGGCCTTAGCAAGAGACCAGAGAGCCATGGAGTCCTGGGACCTTTTAAGAGCCCCTTTCTCTACCTCTTTTGGCAGAAATGATTGAACTGAGCCACTCGTAGCATGACTATTGAGCATGGCTCTACATAATATGTCACCTTATAAACAGAGCCCTGGCCCCTGGAGAGGAAGTTCACCCCTGCAGGAAAGGAGGAGGAGCACCAGAAGGCTCAGGGAGCACTCCAAGTTTCCAAATCCTAACCCTTGTGTATGTGTATGGTGTTACTACTGGGACAATAGTAGCATACTTTAGATGACACGTCATCACTGATGTCTTGTCAAAGAGACCAGAGATTGGTAAAGTTGCTTCTGTTGCCCAGAAAGTCATCAAAGAGAAAGTCAACCCATGGTCTAGAAGAGAGGATGCAGGTCCAAAGATCAGTAGTGAGACCTGAAATTCAGAGAAGCAAGCTTCAGACTCCCCCACTGCTCTGTCCCCAATCTGGCCTGGATTTTTGCCCAGCAGATTGTCTGAGGCCAAAATAAATCATGTAATGGGAATAGGATTTTAAGTCCATCCCCTACGATGCTTGGCTCTGAGCCATCTGTCATGGACACTCACCACCGTTTTGTCAAATGCAGCTCTTCTAGAGTGACTTCCCTCTTTTTAGAATCACCATTCATTGAGCCCTCCATGGAGCAGGCAGTATGCCATGTGCTTTACTTATGTCATAGGCCATTAAACCATCACACGAGGGCTGCAAGGTAAGTGTTATTGCCCATTTTTTATAGATGAGGAAACTGCATCCCAAAGAGATTAACGTAAGTAACTAACCAAAGGTCCCACAGTCCATTAGTCAGCTATTGTGGCAATAATGCTCTGTAACAAATAATACACCAGCTGAGGAGATGACAACAAGCATTTACTTCTCACTGACAGCAATGGCTCCTACGGGCTTGATGCCAGGCTATGGGTTGGTTCATTGCAAGGAGTCTCTTCATTCTCCTGAGACAATAGTTACTCAATTCATTCCTCTGAAGGCAGGTGGTGGAGAGCAAGATTCCAAGCCAAGACAGGCAAATCCATAACTGTCTGTTGGTCAGGACCCACATGGACAGGGAAGGGAAATAAATTTCACCTCTTCTGTTGAGAGGCCTTGTAAGGTAACATTGCAAAGGGCACAGATGCATCATCTTAATTCCAGGGATAAAGAAATGGGAATGAGGATACAATGTACATACATAGCTAGAGGAAAGGGGAAACCGGGATCAAATCTGATCCTTCTGATGCTAAAACTCACTGTGACCTCACTTCCCTTCCTCTGTCCCTTCTGTGGGTCAAGGCTTACAACGTTGATGGTATGGGTGGAGAAACCTGAAAGAGTTAGCAGACCTAGATGCTTGGTCTTTCTCAGGGTGCCCGTAGTTGCTCTGGGAAAAGATCGCCATGTACCTCTGAAGATAGGATGGGACTCCAGGGACAGGGAGACCACTCCTCTTCATCAGGGTCAGATTCAGCAACAACACTTGCTCCCTGGCTACCAGGGCCACAGGAACTATTCAACTCATCCCCAGCTTCTGGAATGATCATGGCCCAACATCTGGGACAGGATACCTTCTCTATATGAGGTCAGTGATCCCCACACTATTTTATGTAGTGCACCATCAAACTCTGATCAGTAGACTCCAATACCAAGAACTCTACTTGGGGACAGTACCACCAATACCTACTTACTTTCAATGCCTGAGGCTCAACATATCCTAAACTGAACATTACCCAACCAGCCAGCATCCTGGTGAAGGATCTGATGCTCTGAGTTCTGGTCTCAGCACTGAAGCTCATCTCTGGGTCTCAAATTTCCTATCAGTAAGATGGACTTAGGCCACTGTGTTTGTCTAAGAACCTTCCCTGCTGGGCAGATCCCAGTCCGAAGAGGCCAGTGTACTGTGGTAATATTCTAGACTCAGTATGTTGGCTCTGTGTTTCCTTTTGTCATGTTCCAACTTCATCTGTCCTCATCAATGACCAGAGCCTTCAGTCTTCTAGAAAGAAACAGAACAATTAGGAGAGACGGTGACTGTGGGGAAGAGGCCTCGTCTTTATTTCCTGTCATCCAGGCCAGAAGCAGGGTGAGTCCAGATGGCTCTGGATAAATGGGGATCAGAGTTGTCTATTCCTGGGCTTCCCCAAGAGCCCCACATCAGTCTTGGATTGGAGAGTCCTTGAGGGGAAACCCCTAGATGTATGGGTCTGGAAGGTGAAGCAAACCATGGCAGAGAGGGAAGATGTGTAGCTCTTGCTACTTCAAGAGGGAGCCAAGACGAGTAGCAACGGCAACACCTGGAGCATGGGAAGAAAGCATATGCTCAGGGCCTCCCTGGAACTCTGAATCAGAATCAGCACTGAACAAGATACTCAAGTGATTTGTGCATCGTACAGTTTGAGAAGCACTGGTAGCAGGCACCCATATCCCCCTTTGCCCTCTCTGGCTCCCTTTCCATCTTTTTTCATGCACAAGCTCCTCCTGTGCCTTCATTTCCAGCAGACCACACCTGAGTCTCTCTGCTGGAGGGCTGTCCTCAGGCTGCGGGAGGCCTCTTTGCCTGTGGCACAGACAGCCAGAGGGCCTGGAAACTTACATCCACTCCGGGACAGCCCTTCACCTAGAGGTTCCAGAACTTGCAGTTCATCAAAGCCCTTGCTGCATCTCAGTAATTATTTTTCAATCCTAGGCCACAACAAAAACCAAAACTATGAGTTCCTATTATTAAGTAGTATGGTCCAAAGAGCGTAACTAGTATTTATGTCCTAACAACTTAAGAACTAAAGCAGAAAATGACATGTTGTTTTCACTCGTAAATCACCACAATTACTTATTGATGGGGTGTGTGTGCCTATTGGGCATTTGTACAAATCGTCAATCATTGGAATCAGATTAGACACCACCACCCTCATTTCCTGTTCCACATCGATTTCCATTAGGTGCTTGCTTTTGATCCTAGATGCTGCTTAACACCCAGCCTCACGAAAATTCGCTATCATTCAAGGGAATGTAAGATGGTCTGATGTTGCAATGGTGAAGTATCTGGAGGGTAAGTGTCTGGCATCTGTTGCTGTGTTTTTTTCAAAAGTGAAGATATCCCACAACACCTGGGGTACCTTGGCAAACACTTTGGGAACCATGGCCTCTCGTTAACAGGACAGCTCTGAGCATAACCTACACTGTCTACTGGTAGACCGAACCACAGTGACCCTCTGTGGGTCTTGACTCGGTGTGGTACAATTACTTGGCCACCATCCTTTACTTTCCCTTTCTGTCCTGATCTTACTTCTCCACTCAGCTCCTAGTTTATTCTGGAAACACTTCCTGATAAATCTCTTTAGCAAGAAGGTCAAATCAGAATCTGTTTGGGGGGGAACCCAGCCTAAGAGGGAGGCAAGCAGGAAGACATGGGCTAGGAAGCCAGTTAATGGGTGATGCCATCATCAGGGAAAAATATGGCTGCCTTCACCTTGGACCATGGTAGTGGTTGAGGATCAGGGACCAAGTCCAGAAACACCAATGAGGCGAAATTAGCAGCCTAGGTCACCTGCGGGATGTGGAGGGTGAGAGGATCTCAGACTCTCTGGGTTCCTCTCCAGTATAGTGATGCCACTAACGACCATCCCGACAGGAAGTCAGGGTTGGGTGGGGGGATGATGGAGAATTTGTGTTCCCACATAGTGAGTTTAAACTCTGAAACATCAATTGTAAAAAGGAAAGAGAAAGTCGAGCATGCACTTTTCCACCCACTTTTTAAAAAAGGTTTTGTTTAAATGTGTGCTTGGAGTGCTGTTCCCAGCTTCATTAACCCCCCTAATAATTACACTAATTACTGCACGCTCTCTGCATAAGGATGTGTTTGGAGGCCCAGTTCAACTTCAGATGGCAGACAATGCATCCCTGCCTCATGGAGTGTTGCTGTTATACCCTGAAATGTTTTAGGCAAACAGAGGCAGCACCTGTTGAATGGCATGGCTGGGGGTGGTACAGCTTGAGCAGCTGGCACGCAGGCGCTCACAGCTTGCAGCTGCAGGCCACACTCCGCTGAGCCCAGAGACTAAAGCTTTTGTTTTCTGAAAGAGGTTAGAGATGGAATGGGAATTGCTGCCCTCCTGGGACCCATGGCGGGCAGGGGCTGCATCTGCTGCCCTCCACTCAGCATGGCATCTATTCCTGTCAAGAATCTTGAGGTGTGGGGTTCATTATCTTCACATTACAGGGAAGAAATCAGAGGCTCAACTTCTTTATCATTCAATACATAAATATTGTCTTAGTCCATTCTGTGTTGCTATGACAGAACATCACAGACAAGGCAATTTATGAAGAAAAGTAATTTATTTCTCCCAGTTTAGGAGGTTGGGAAATCCAAGGTCCAAGGGCTGCACCTGGTACATCTGAACAAGACAGAGGCGTCACATGGCAAGGGAGTGCCAAGGATGCCAAACTCCCTTCTTTAACAATTCACTCCCAAGTAACAACTTAATCTGTCAGGAGGGTGAGCCCTCATGACCTAATCACCTCTTAAAGTTTCCGCTTCCCAACACCATCACGGCTAAAACTCAGCATGTATTTTGGAGGGAGCGCTCAAACCATAGTAAATACTGAGCACATACACTGTTCCAGTCACTTGGAAGCTCTGGGGGCAGAGCAATAAGTAACACAAATTCCAGCCCCATCTCCCCCTCACTTCTAGTGGAGACAGATAATGGATAAGAAAGGTCCGGCATTAATAAGAGCAATGAAGAAAAGGCAGGGGGTGGGAAAGCGAGGCCTGGAGTGTGCTTCACATAGCTTGGCTGGGGAAGTCCTGCTCAGGAGGGCAAGTTGGACGCAGAGGCCTAAATGAATGGAGCAAGAGGGCCGGGGTGGGGGAGGGTAGGGGTGCTTTTGGGTGAAAACAGGTGCCAGGAAGAAGCTGCAGGGAGTATTAGGAACTGGCAGGAGGTGGCTGCTAGTTTGGTTGGCAGCACAAAACAGGGCCCACCGTGGGTGGAGCAGGGGGAAATAGGGGAGTCAGAAGACAGAGAGGGAGTGGGACCCAGGAGAAGGCTTTGAAGTTTATTCTTTTTTCAGGGGGCAGGCACTGGGAATTGAACTCAGGGGCTCTTGACCACTGAGCCACATCCCCAGCCTTATATTGTATTTTATTTAGAGACAGAGTCTCACTGAGTTGCTTAGCATCTTGCTTTTTGCTGGGGCTGGCTTTGAACTTGTGATCCTCCTGTCTCAGCCTCCCGAGCCTCTGGGATTACAAGTGTGCACCACTGCACCTGGCTTGGAGTTTATTCTAAACATGATGAAAACTCACTGGAGGACCCTGTCTCAAGGTCACACAGCAGTAAAGGGCAAAGACAAACTTGGGCCCACGGCTGCATGTAGTGGCAATGGCTATAGAGTTTTTGAAACTATTTTCTAATTTGGACTTCATGCTCTGTGGGACCTGTGCTCCTCCATATTAAGATGGGACAAATTCCTCCTCTAGTGTCTCTGCCCCTACTCTATCATGACCCACATTCTAGAACACAGCTTGCATTTGCAAAGGTGGCCACTGGCACTTCCTCCCCACCCCCACTAGAGCGTGCTATTTCTTCTACCACTTGGTAGAGGGGGTTTCCCCCTGGGATGGCTTGGGCTCTTTCTTTGGCCAACCCAATAGAAGTGACCCTGTGCCAGTTTCAAGCCAAGGCCTCTAGCATCCTGGAAGCTTCCACTTTTGTCCTTGTGGAGCCCTGAGCCTCCATGGAAGGGAGTCTAGCTTCACTTCTGGAAGATCACTTGGAGAAGGCCCTGCCAGGCTGGCTGAGGTGTCAGATGTACAAGTGGGAAGCCACCTTGGATCTTGAAGGACCAGTTGTGTCAAGCCCAGTCAGCACTGTATGCAGCAAACAGATATAAGCTGTTCCTACCAAGCACTACCCAAATTGCAGATAAAATGTTTGCCAAGTTAAGCTGCTACATTCTGGGATAGCTTGTAACAGAAACACAGATAACCCAAACAGCCTGTTCTTATATTGTGTATTTGTCTATTTGAATCTATTCATCACAGGGTCAATCCTAATAACTACATTTTCTTCTTTTCTGTACACTCAATGCTCTGGCATTTGAAGAGCTTACAGACCTGGGAAGAGACTGCGCTTCCAGGGCCAGTCATTTCTTATGGACAGAAAAGGCTTTCATACACCAACCAACCAATCCAGAGTCCATAGCCCTCAGTCATCACCTCACCTAACTCTCACACACCAAGCCAATAGTTCTTGGCTTTCCCTCAGTCATCCCAGGACCAGGGACCAGGCAACTAGAGAATGCCTAACAGCCCAGAGCCCACTGGAATTATTCAAACCCACCAACTAAGCTATTTCCTTGGCCTGACTTGTTTTTCCTCATAGAAACCCCAGTAATTCTGTATCCTCTACTTTTGAATTGTTCCCTCTGCCTCCTGACCAGCACTCACACAGCCCTGTCTACTTTGATGCCCTCTTATTTCTAGGGGGACCGCAAACAATATTAACATTTTCCTCCAATGGAACTGACCTCTTCATGTTGTTGCTCTGTCCTCTTTATACATTAAGACCCAGGCACAGAACATAGCCCTTTTAATTTTCTGGGAGGAAAATGTCAGTAATCACTCCTCAGCAAAAGGGTCAGTACCCCCAAGAGGAAAAGGGACAAGCAGTAGCCTCCTGATTGGGTATAGGAAGACATTGGAAGAAAAGCTGAATAGACATGAGCCATGATTCACGGTCAGGGGTGCTTCAGTGCCTGGGCTGGCATCCCAGAGCTCAATCCAGAGCCCAGACTGAGCTAAGAAGGGAGAGAGACATATGCATATGGAGGAAGATAGGCCAAAGCAAGGGCCATAGGGGGTTAGCTTCTGATTTTTTTCCCATGTTTGGGCCAAGACAATTTAAATGAGGCTTTGCTCCTGCCAGTCACATAGAGTGGGGGAAGCCAAGGTAGACCAGGGAATTCTAATGAGCCTGTTTGGGAGACTCTGCATCTGGGCTTGGCAGGGAAGCCTGGCTCTCTCACCCAGAAATACCTCCTGGGTCATGGTGAGGAGGTGGGCTCAGTGGGGACAGCCTAGGGCAGGCAGGTACAGAGTACATTTTGCCAACTGGCACAAGGAGACTCTCTCTAGGTGGGGACAGGTTAGAAGACCTGCCCCTCTGGGAAGATGCAGCCTCTTGGGTGTGGTATTTGCCAAGGTGCTTCAGGGGAAAGAGAAGTACCTCCTTCATCCATCAGAGCAGTGCTAGAGCATGGCTTGCTCAGGCCCCTCCGGGGCGTCTTCGAGTAGGACTTTGTACCACCACACCTGGTATTCTTGACTCTGCCCTCAGGGATCTGGCACCCAAGGGATTCGGGTAAATCAAGAGTGATCTATAAGAACAAGAAGCGAGAATGCATTGGAGCACCTCAGACAAGCAGCTCAGGGAGATCTTGGCAAATGAGTGGGTTTGACAGGCCAATGCAAATGTAGGGCATGCTGCACCTGAGGAGGAGCTCGGAGGGGGCTGGGGAGGGGTGGGGAGGAAGTTCTTCTCATCCTCCTCAACCCACTACCCTCTCTCTGCATCCTGGTTGACATGGGCCCCTCCAGAATTAGAGCTGCTGGCAGTGGAGATCAGGGCTCTGCCTCCAGGAGAAGCCATTATCTGGATCCCTCCAGTGAGGTCCTCACCTGGAGACCCATCAGGAGATAGCCCCAGCCTGAGGCATAGGCAGACCTGCATCTATTCCACAGTAGCAGAATCTGCCTTCCTCTCCAGGCTCTGGCTTCCTTTCCCTCTGCAACCACACAGGACCAAGCCTCCATCAGAGGAGGAATTATTGAAAATGAACAACTCCAGGCAAATTCTGGAGCCACTTTTCATACCCCAGCAAAACATGGACAGCTGGGGAGGGGCAGGGAGTGCAGCCAGCTCCCTCCCCTCTGTAATGCCCTCCGTGATGAATTCCACGCCAGAAAAAATAAATAAATCTATGGGTGTGTTTCCCCTGGAGGATCGGTAGCGACAAAATTACAATGAATGAGAATGTTTCTGGGTTATGTGTTGGAAAATTAGCACGGGCTTGCATTAATTGAAATTCAGTTCTTTATGTATATCAATTCCCTTTGATCCTTCTGGGATTCGCAGCAGCAAGAAAGACACCAAGCAACAGATTAATCCAAGTGTTGTCAGTGACAATGATAAATTGAGGTTTAAAAGCCTACATTGAGATAAATTACTATTAAAACCCAGGCCTCCCCACTCCTGTTAAGTGTGTAGAACCAAGAATTTGTTAAAATAGTGGGTTGCCTTTCATTAAATGAACTCCTAAGCTTTGGATAGTGGCTTCTCAGTCACTAGAGGATGTTTCTGAGCCTTAAGTGCTGCTGCTCTCTCAGGTTGAATCTTACGCACCCTTCCTGCTCTCTGTACTTCCCTGGGTTCTCCAATGGCTTCCTCTCATATGGCCACAAGGTATAAATCCATCTCAGTGCCCCCCCCCCAATGCCTGTTCCCCAAATACCAGGCCTGTGAATCCAGCCTTCCTGGGCATCTCCTGACACCCCAGACAGCATGGCCAAGACTCAGTGTGCCATCTCCCCCCAGACTTGCTGCCTATCCTGTGTTCCCATTTCAGCCACTCCATCTACTCTGTTACCAAATTCAAGGACATCATCTCTTCCTCTTACTCCCCACCCAAACAAAGCCACTCGATCCTCCAATAACAGCTCTCTTCTTTCTACCTCAGGTCACTTCCCAGGTTCAGATCCTCACCAACTGCCGCCTGGATTGTTGTACCTGCCTCTTCAGTGGCTCCAGTTTCCTTCCAGCCCTTTCCTCACCTCCAAGATCATGCTCTTCCTGCAGCACCCACCTGTCCCCTTCCCTCGCCTGCTGGAGTATCTCCCCTGATTCCTCATAGCTTTCCCCGCGGCACTCAGGGCAGTCAATTTTGAGGCTCTTTTCCAGCTCCAGGCTAAGCCGCATCCACCTGCACCTCATCAAATTCCTGCTGTTTCTGGAACACACCACACTGCTGTTCATGCCCTTGACATTGCACCTCTGCCCCTCTCTGCCAGTTGACCTCATGCTTATCCTTGGAGCTCACACTCACAGAGAATGGAACTTTGGCTCTTGAGCGTTTGGTACGGTTCTTCTGCAAGTGTGTGTCACCCCAGTCTGTATGTTCTCCATTGTTTTCCTAATCTTTCACCAGACTGAGAGCCCTGGTCGTTAGGGAGTCTATGCGTAAGATGTGTGTGCACGAGTGTGTCCAGCCTGTGGCCAGCTGAGCTGCGTTGGAGGTATGAAGATGGGCAGACCATCAAATTGAGGTCAGAAACATACACAGGAGGAGAATGTTGCTCTTCTGTTACACTCAGGATCCTGCCATGTGACCACCTTGCAAAAGGTTCAGAGCCTTGAAACCCTCCCAAACCCCCATTTCCTCCTGTCTTGGTCTCAGCACACATTCCCAGGGTCTTCTTTTTTCGCTGGGAAGCTGCAGGATTCCCCAAACACCATTAAAGACACATTATCCTAGTACCTCACCTCAGCAACAAGAAGGAGGCAGCACAGAGAGGAATGAATTCATATTTGTCTATTCCCAAGATTAACATACTGAAAGCTTCTTCATTAAAATTTCAGCACTGCACACACTTCCTGGTAAACTTAGACAACAAGGAAGCTTCTCTCCAAGGGATAAGAAGTTGTTTCAAGAGGAAAGTGTTATCAGACTTGTCATATCTGGTTTTTCAGGCAAAAAAAAAATGGGGTTCCATTTCATTTCTGCGCATTCTTGTTTTCTTTCTCCTCCTCTCCCCTCCTGCTGCTTCTCTCTCTTTCGCTGGGCCTCAACCCCACCCACAATTTCTCAAGTAACAATGGAAAGATGACCTTAAAAGTAATCAGACGCTGCAATTTGGGGGTGAATATTCAATTAGTTCCAGGCCAGGGATTCCTGATCAATATTACCTTCTCAAGGCCAAATAGTGTAACAAACCCTCTTATTAAGCAATTCTATGCCCTGGCGCCGTTACTCATGACTGACAGTTAATCTGCTTTAATTAATACCGTCCCTCCACTGGCTAGAGCTTCAGATTACCCCCAAAAGGTTTTCAGCCCCACTCCCCCGTGAAGCTGAAAGAAGTTGGAGCTATTATGTGAGTCTAAAGATAGTTGGAAGCCCAGCTCAACCCAGCCCTGATGTCGGGCCCCAGAGGCTTCAAAATAAAACAATAGAACCTTAGGAACTGAGGGTCCTGCCCCCAGTAACCCTGATTCCAAGGAAGAAAATTCCCCTAATCATCCCTCTCCGTACACACACTCACACACTCCCATGCCCTCTCTGTATCTCTACAAAGACTGCTCATCCTCTACTTGCACACCTTCAAGGAGGGGGAGCTCACTCCTTGTAAGACACTCTGCTTTCTATCTGGCCTTTATTATGAGTAGGCGCCTCCTGACTTGGATTCTGCCTCCATTGATCGCTGTTCTGTACTTTGGGCCTGTTGGGTTCACTCTACCTTCAAATATGCCTGCCAACCCCGGGGCCAGCATACTTTTTTTCTTTTGGTGCTAGGGGATTGAACTCAGGGTGCTTTACCACTGAGCCACATCCCCAGCCTTTTTAATTTCTATTTTTTAAAATTTTGAGACAGGGTCTTGCTAAGTTGCCCAGGGCCTCACTAAGTTGCTGAGGCTGGCTTTGAAACTGCGATCCTCTTGTCTCAGCCTCCAGAGCCGCTGGGATTACAGGCGTGAGCCACTGCGCCTGACCCCACTGGCAGCATTCTAACAGCCCTCTTGATCTATGAAGAAGATGACACAGTAGTTGACATTTAAGTGCCTCCATAGTAATAACAGCACCACCAACAATCGTAATTTGCTGATTTTTTTACTATGGGTCAGCCCATGCTTAGTATTTTACATGTTTTGTGGTCCTTATCATAGCACCATGTGGAGAAAGATGCTGTTATTGCTTGTTTTAGAGCCAGAGAAACTGAGGTACCATGGACTTCCTTCACCAACCGTCCTGGGCAGCATGCTCACCCTTGCCTTGGGCTCTTGTACACCTCATACATGCTTCCATTGCTGCCCTTATCCCTGGGTATTCCAATTTACTTGCTTGTTAATTTTTTATAAGTCTGCCCTTTGAGCTTCCCTAAGTTAGGGGCTGACTATACCTCATTCATTCTGGAACACTCCAAAGCACTCAGCTCTTAGACTGCATTGCATCTTCAAGGAATGACATGACCTAAACTTCTAGAGAGCTGCTGTGGGCCAAACTGGAATGCCCAGAGCAAAGACATCAATCAGAGGAGAAGCTAATGTTGGGGGGATACTGCAGAGAAAATCTGAATATAGGTATAGAAAAGAAAAACAAAGACAATATAAAGCGGGTATAAAGTGTCCTGGTCAGGGAGCCAAGAGCCCTGGGTTCTAGTTTTTTTGTTTTGCCAGACTCTGTGCTATGGGACAAGTTCCTTCTTCTTGCTGGGTCTCAGGTCTCCATCTTAGACCTTGAGTTGGATAGATGGCTTTGGAATATTTCCAGCACTATCAACCTGAGGGTGAACTCTAACTAGGACTTTCAAGCTATTGCTGGGATTGTCTTCCGTGAGTCCTCAGCTCAGCCTCACTGCTGTTGCTCCAGACCTGTTGGGCACAACCTGCCCCTTGCACCCCATGAATCCCTACCTTCTGCTGAAGGATGCTCAGAGTAGTAGTGGAAGCAGCAGCAACAGCAGCAGCAATAGCACCAGTGTCCTCTGCAGATCTGTAGGTAGCACTTACCATGCACCCAGCAAGATTCTGAGTACCCCACAGGCAGTTCCAACAAGTGGCGTGCCCAGAGCATCTCTCCACAGTGTTCTCAATGAAGCCCAGCCTGGGCCTTGTCCTATAGACTGCTACAGAGAGAACACCCCAGATCAAGGGACCCCCCCTCTGTCCTCAATCTTGACCTGGGACACAAAGCCAGGCCCAGAGGACAACCCTCTCTTGGCTGACAACCTTGCTTTCTAACTCACCAATTAAATAGAAGCAGTCAGGCAAGATGGTGTCACTCCCTGCCTCCCACCAGCCCTCTCTGCCCCCTGCATCTGAAAGCCACGTCCCTGTGGCTGTGGCCATGGAGGACGATGAGAGGAATAGAAATTAGACCCTGAGGGGTGCTTGGGAGAGTTAGCAAGATAATTTCTGAAATGGACATGGCACAGGGCCCGACCTGGGAGGTGGGTTAGTAGAGTCATAATGACACTCTAATAATATTAGCTGTACTCGTTGATCACTTGCACTGTGCCAGGGAACCTTGACATATAAGGAATCAGAGCTCAGGGATGGAAATGACCAGTTACCTCACTCCAGAGCCACCTGCTCACCAGGGCCCCTGGACCCTTAATAATGAGGAGTGCCCTTCCTTCTACCTAGAGGCACTGCCCACCAGCTTATGGACGAGGACCTGGGTCTCCCGGCTCCTAACCATCCTCTTGCTCCTATATCCCACTGTCCTCTCTGCTTTTTCTTCTCAGAACTCAAGTGTTGTTAATTCTGACACCAAGTGTCTGGGCATTCCCCTAGTGACCGAGGCTCAGACTCATGCTGGTAACATGATATGTTACAAATCAAGGGTTGGGTCCCAAGAGGAAGGCCAATCCCAGTAGCATGAGCCTTGTGCAGAGAAGCCACTGCTATTGACTTGATTGATTGGGGTAACCAAAGGTGCCTGAGTCATTTGCTGCCTCTGTGGGACAGCCTCCTGGATGAATGTGAGTTGGCTTCCAATGATCTTTGCCATCTGGTTCTAAGGCTTCACATAGTCCCCTCTCACATGGCATCAGGACCAACCTGTATGAACAACAGAGTCCAGCAGAAGCAGTGGCGTATGATTTTCAAGCCTAGGTCATAAGAGAATTGCTCCCACCTCCCTCCCTCGAGTTGCTTTGCTGTGGGGAGGACATCAAGCAGCCCCTGGGCAAGTCCCCCAGGGGACATCCAGTGTTATCTTAGTCCATTCTGGCTGCTGTCACAAGATACTGGGTGGTTTGCATCAAATGAACTTTGTTTCTCCAGTTCTGGAGGCTGGATGTTAAGGACCAAGGCACTAACAGATTCAGTATCTGGTGAAAGTCTTCTTCCTGATTCACAGATGGCCATTTTTTTTTATTGTAACCTCATATGGCAGAAGAGACAAGGATTTCCTCTCTAGCCTTTTTTTTTTAAGGACACTGATTCTAATCATGAAGCCATTCAAGGGCCCCCCTCCTACTACCATCACCCTGGGAGTGATGATTTCAGCATGTGAACTTGGGGAGGACACAGACATTCAGACCATAACAAGCACCAACTTGCAAGCTGTGTGACCCCACAGCTGAGTCCCATGAGAAGCAGGACCTCTGGTTCCAGCTGAGCCTTCAGGTCATGGCAGCCTCACAGGAGATCAAGCCAGAACCACCCAGCCAATCTGCCTGTAGACCCTGACCCACAGAAAGGGGCAGCTCACCAGTGCTGATTGCTGTCCTAAGCTTTGAACTTAGTAGGAATTTGCTACACATCCTAGGCAATTAATCTGTTGGAATACCCTCCCACCCTTCACCCTCAGATCTATTTTATAAAAAAATTTTAATGACTTGTGTTTTGAAAAAGTACTCATTCAGCCAAAGTGCCTGAGCTACTGGGGAGGCTGAGGTAGGAGGATTGTAAGTGTGAGGCCAGTCTGGGCAACTTAAGGAGAATTTCTCCCAAAATAAAAAAATAAATAGGACTGGGATGTAGCTCAGTACTAAAGGGCCCCTGAGTTCAATCTCCAATATGAGAGTACGAGAGAAAGAGAGAAAGGAAGAAAGAAAGAAGAGAGGGAGAGAGGGAGGGAGGAAGAAAGGAAAGAAAGAAAAGAAAAGAAAGAGAGAAATGCTCATCTTAGCACATTCTTGCAGGAATGACCATTTTCTTCTGCACCCTGTCTGCAGGGAAGGACCATCATTTGGTGACTGACATGTAAAGCCTTTACCTTCAGCAGGCCATTTTCATGCCAAAGTAAGGCAGACGATGCTCTAATTATAAAAGGGGGTTGGGAATCCACCTCAGGTCTGGGATTACGAAATGCCAAACTGCATTTGTGATAAACCTCTCCATGTGTGTAGATTAACAATAATGTAGTCAGCATTTCTCAGGGTGGCACATGAGGAGCACCTGTGTCAGAAACACTTGCAGGGAGAAGGGGTTTGATTAGAACAGACATTATCAAATACATTCGGAGGAGCTGAGCTCCACTGCCTTTTCTAAGACATGAGCGTCTTAGCCAGGATGGGCCCAGCTTATGTCTGGATACTATGTAAAAGGAGTTTATTAGGATCCGACCTGACTTAAGACTTGAGATATTGTGTGCTGGGATGTCCTCAGCAGAAACATCTGGAACAGGTGACTCTATCTCAGGTCCCTGCTGTGTGCAGATTGGTAAAGTGCTTCCAGGTTTAGGCTATAAGATGCTCCAGCTTCTGAGACCTCCCAGTCTTGGATCTCCTACAATTTTTCAGTTGCCTCAAATTCATCAAATCTCATGCTGCATTTTGCCAAGTAAAACAAGTGTATATTTTTAAGGGGAAATTAATGCATATGTTTCTGATTCATCTTATGTGGAAACTATCAAAATATTGTGTCTGAAGTAAAGTCATGTCTAGAAAAGGCTTTTGGTAGTTTTGCCAGGTTTTTTGTGTGCTTCTTGATGGGATTGAGTTCTGTCCCCAATGCCTGCCAGAGTCTTACCAGTTAGTGCAAACATCCCCTCCTCCAGGAAGCCTCCCCTGGATGCCACAGTTATGAAGCTCAAGCAAAGGGGGCCTCCAAGTCAAGATCATGGCCTCCAGAACTGCTCTTGTTCCCATGAAACACAACCCTACCCAACTGGACTGTGAGCTGCCCCAGGATAGAGGCCAGATGCACTCCTTGTGAATTCCACCATAATACACACCCCTGGTGTGCATCAGGAGGAGAGCCCATGCAGGGGAGGCTGAACTGGGAGGTGAGGAGGCAAGAAGGACATCAGCAACCAGGGCCCTAGCCTGTGGAAGGTTTTATATCTGGGTTCTCAGCTTCTCAGAATTGGCCTTTTTCCTTAGTCACATGCTCAGTGGTGATATCAGGGCAGAGCTGGCTGGAGTTCAACACTCAACCCTTATGCCTTCCCTACAGGGCCACTGATTCTGCTAAAGAAAAGGAGAAGAAATGTTGAGCCCTCCATAGTAGGCCCGGACGTTGACTGCAGACTGAGCCTGGATCCTGGTAAGATTAGCCTCTGATCATGGCCTTGAACTGAGCCACCATTCCATTCACTGCACAGCCTGGCCTGGCACAGCCAAAGCCCAAAGCTAATTTTGGTCCTGAGTGAACTCCTAACCCAGCTGCCACCTGCACTCAGCCCCCTGAACTGGGCCACAGTTCCTTGTGATGGACAGCCCTTCCCAGGGCTGATCCAGCTGGGGGTCCATGCCTTCTCCCCAAACCCTCATTTCCATTCACCCAGCTGCTAATAAATGAGGATCTGACCTAGTGCCTGTCTTCACAGACCATTTGATGTCTTCTCCTCTTCTCCTTTAGGGATGTGTGGCAGGTGAAATTCACTGTCTCAGGCTAGAAGACATCTGCTCCTTCTCCTCACAAAGGCACACAATAACAGGCTCGCAGGCTCAGCATTCTTAGTAAGGCCTGGTTCTGCCCACAGTCCCTGGATCCTCCCCAACCACCCTTCTTTCCTCCACCATGGCTGCCAAGACCTCCTGGACCCAGAGGAAAAAATCGGTGTCATTTCCCTGGGGACAAGGACTCACACCAGACCATAGGCAGGATGACTACATGACTTGGCATGTCCATAAGGGGCAAAGCCAAGCTGTGCATGTCCATGGGCACATGTGTCTTGGTTCAGTACTTAAAGCACATCTCATGTGCTGTGACAGTGGGTGTCAGGAATGTAATGTCCATGCAAGGGATGCCCTTCAGATGTCCTCTCCAGGAATAGAAACACGATGCTTCAGGAAGACATGGCAAGAGTTCTTAAGAGAAGGCACAGGTTGAGAAGTCAGAAAAAGGAGACTCAGGAAGGGGGTTCCTCAGCCAGGACACATCCTTCCACACAGCCACCAGGAGCACCAGGGAGCCAGCATCCTGTGGTGAAGGACTGAAGAATGATGATTCTTGACGAAGCATCTTGTAACTCACAGTGTGCTTGGAAATCAAAGACCTTCTGTGACATCATCAAAGATCCCCAGAAAGAGGATGGCATGTGGGTCTCTTTTTTCCTGTATAACTGTGGGCGTGGGAGGGTACAGAGAACATACCTGTTTACAATGTAAAACAGGAGAGAGAGAGAGAGAGAGAGAGAGAGAGAAAGCAGCTTATAACCATGACACAAAAAGCCTAGTCATTTTTCTTCCACCTTTTCATAATTGGCATCATATGCTCAAGAATTTCCCAGGGCTGGGGTTGTGGCTCAGAAGCAGAGCACTTGCCTAGCATGTGTGAGGCACTGAGTTCAATTCTCACCACCGCATATAAATAAATAAAATGAAGGTCCATTGACAACTAAAAAATTTTTTTTAAAAAAACAGAATTTCCTCTTCTTTTTTCATTTCACAGCACATCATAATCATTTTCTGTCATTGTTAAACATCCATTGAAAGAATTCTTAGCAGTTACATAATATTTCATGAGCTGTTTATACTAGGCTGATTGATTTTACCTTTTTCCTATTGATAAGTACTTAGGGTTCTCTCCTTAATATTTTCTCTTATTCATAATACTAGAATTAATCTTTGTGTATAGGTTCTTCTTTACAACTCAGGTTACTTTCTTATCCAAATCTTAAAATGAAATTACCAAGTATTAATATTTTAAGGCTTCTGACTCCTATTTCACATTTGTAGTCCGAAATGTCTGTGACTACTTATGTTTCCAACAACAATAAATCAATGTGCCCATCTCACTATAATATTGCCAGCACTGAGTATTTTCACTTTAAAATTTTTGCCTTTTTGACAAGCAAAATGGCAGCTTGTACTTAATTTGAATGTCTGTGATTACTATTGGTGTGTGGTGAGCAGATAGAATGGCATAGAGAAGTCTTGCCGATGAAGATCAAAATATCAGCAGTAGGACTTTTGAAACCTAGTTTGGAGGATGTGGCTTAGATATGCTTCCATATTCTGAACCTCAGAATTAGAAATAGTCAGAGGCAGAGCTATGCCAGGCATCCTCTCATGGGACCTTCCTGTGAAAACACCCAGCATGAAGCAACAGCCCAGAACATGAGCTGTCTGCAGCAGGTGGAGCTCCAAGAGGAAGGAGAGGGAGGAAAAAAGTTAGGGGATAGGTCCTCAACCCAAATGTGCTGATCAAGTGAGTTGCTCCTACTCTGATGGAAAGGGATGGGGTGGCGAGATGGGAAGAGGTCAGGAATATTAAAGGCAATCATCCCATACGAAGCCAGAGGAAAGAGGAAGATGTGTTTATCCTCATTACATACTAGTGAGCTTGGACTTTCTCCCCATGTGTGGGCTGGTTGGGTTTGAGAAGAATTCACAACCCCCCTTCTTGTTCCCTTCACCTCCATTCTTCCCCTTAGATTTTACCCTTCATATATTTCATTCAAAACACTGTGCCTGGTCTTTGTAATGGTTCAGGCACAAAAACAGCATGGCCAGGCTGGGTAGCTTGAAGGTAGTTCAATACAGAGATTATTGAAAAAAGATTTGGGCAAGGTATAGGGAAGCCACAGGGGTAGGACAGTGGACTCAGGAGCCAATATGAGGGCTAAGAAGAGAGAGATTTTTACCACACTGTAGTCAACACACCCTAAGGTGTCCCCCATGAGCCCACCATCTGTAATCCCCTCCCCTTGAGTGTGGGTGGAGTATATGGCTTGTATCTAACCAATAGAATACTGCAAAGGTGAAGTATGTCACTTCCATGACTGTCCTACCTTAGAGAATCCCCTTTATTAGTAGGAGAGAGAGAGAGAGAAGGGAAAGAGAGACTGACATTGAATAAGCCAACTGCCTGGGGAGAGAGAGAGGGCCATGGTAGACTCTAGCCCTGACAGCATTCTCCAGTTAGTAGCCTGTAAGAAGCAGGAGCACCCTGATATGCAGCTACAAGGAAATGTATTCTGTTGGTGGTCTGGTCTGAATGAAGTTGGAATGAGCACAAGTGCTTCCCCCATTTGAGCCTCCAGATGAGAACACAGCCTGGTAGACAGACAGATGGCAACTTTGTGGGCCCTGAGTGGAGAACCCAGAGGGTACCAGTTCATTATGCAAAAACAAACAAAAGCCAAATAATTCTCTTTATTGCTCTAATTGCCTAAGTATGTGCTTATAAATAAAAAAGCATGGCTAACCAGGCGCGGTGGCACACGCCTGTAATCCCAGCACTTAGGGAGGTTGAAACAGGAGAATCGCGAGTTCAAAGCCAGCCTCAGCAATGGCGAGGTGCTAAGCAACTCAGTGAGACCCTGTCTCTACATAAAACACAAAATAGGGCTGGGGATGTGGCTCAGGAGTCGCTTGCCCCTGAGTTCAATCCCCGGTACAAAAGGAAGGAAGGAAGGAAGGAAGGAA